>JAOTRO020228507.1:0-16547 GCA_028566515.2 Pyracantha coccinea
CCGTTCCGCCCCGGTTGCTCGACCAGAAGGAAGAGAAAATCAGGGCCGACAACGGAGACGATTGCGACGGAGACCAGGAATTCAACCTCTTGAGGCACTCGATTTGCCCGAAGAGACCGAGGGATGAGTCCGGATTTGCTCCGAACCCGTCGAAGTGTTTGGCGGTTGGATCCGGGGGCTTCAGGCGGTTCGGTCGTGGGGGAACCTACCGCTCGCGGTTTCGGATCCCGAGTTCCATGAAATTATGGAGAAGGAGAGGCGTCGCCAGTACAAAGGGATTGAATTGATCGCTTCCGAGAATTTTGTATTACACGGGCAATCAGCACATTGATCAGATTGAATTGCTCTGTTGTGAGCGCGCATTGGCCGCTTTTGGTCTGGATTCGGAGAAATGGGGTGTTAATGTCCAGCCGTACTCTTGTACCTCTGCAAATTTCGCAGTCGACACCGGGCTTTTGCTCCCAAATGATCGGTTTATGGGGTTGGATTCGCCTTCCGGTGGGCACATGAGTCATGGGTATTATACTCCTAGCGGGAAGAAGGTCTCGGCTTCCTGGATTTTCTTTGAGAGTCTGCCTTATAAGGTGAAACCACAAACAGGGTACTTGATTACGATAAGCTCGAGGAGAAGGCGGTTGATTATCGCCCCAAGATACTTATTTGCGGTGGGAGTTCATACCCTCGGGAGTGGGACTATGCCGGATTTAGGCACATTGCGGATAAATGCGGAGCTGTGTTGATGTGTGACATGACTCATATCAGCGGTCTTACGGCAGCTAAGGTTTGAAATTTGATATCCCAACTTTTGTTTTGTTTTGTGTAGTTGCGGAACTAGTTAACCTATTCTGTACATGATAGATGCTGTTATAATTTCTTGAGAGCTATTTCCTAAGTTGTACACTGTTTGTTGTATGAGAGGGCGATTGTGTGACTAGTACTTGGCAATGTAGAAAACCTTAGGCTGAACAAGTTTTCAACCAGGGTCAGAGTGATTGAACCATTCTTACATTTTTATTCACAACGAAAAACGGAAAACAACTAATTGATCCATCAAGTTATCATAACGTGTCCTATTTGCTCGCTACCAAATGCTATTTGAACGGTTTAAATATACTATAACTAGATGCAAATACATCAACTTAAACACATGGACTTGGTTGGGTATCTAGGATTGGATTGGTATACCCACTACATTCAAGGTACATTGAAGGGCAAAATTAAAATAATTGTGTCCAACTTATATAAAATAATTGTGCTCAACTTAAATGAAGGAAACATATTCATTCCAAATTCCAATCCCCCAAAGTGGTAGGATTAGAAGGGATAAGCTTTTTTTATTTTTTTTTTTATTTTTTATTTTTATTTTTATGTCTAATCCCCTCAGATTGAATAATCATTCACCTCTACCATCAATAAACCTTGAGTTTATGAGTTACCCAATCAATTCCTATAATGTATTGCAAGTTGGAACTGGACAGTTAATGCAAATAGGTTTTAGATTTGCCATGTTCCAGTACAGTGGTCCTTGGGATTATTTTGATGTACATTAAATATAATTGCAGGTTTTTTTTTTTATGGGTGATAGATTTCTGTTTCTAAGAAAGTATAATGTAAGCTGCAATGTGAGAGGGTTCTCATCATTAGATTAGATTTGAATTGGAAAAAGCTTTTCCACCTCCTTTACAATTTTATAACACGATGGAGACAGTGCAAAAATCAAGCACCCCACATCTAGTAGGGGTGGGCACATTTGTATACTCTTCTGCTTTCTTCATCTTGATGTTATCTTGTGTTATTAATTATCACATTCATGAGTGTTCTAGCTGATATATTGACATATTGTAATAGTACAAATCTCTTGGCAGGGTGGAGATCCCCCTTTTTTAGCCTTCAAATATTGATTTGTTATACATTGTTAGCAAAGGTAAGATGTTCCTTTGTATGGATTATCTGTTTTGTGCTTAAGAATCATTAGTAACGTTATTTGGCTATCTGGAACTTGGTGTAATTTTGTGCATTTGACTAGTCTTTTTCTTCCATGCCTCTCCCATGTGAAAGATAATGATCATGCATTATGTGTTCTTACTTATTGGCTATTCTTTACTGCAAGAATTTGCAAGTCCTTTTGATTACTGTGATATTGTTACATCAACAAGTCACAAAAGTCTTCGGGGTCCTAGGGGAGGTACTATTTTTTACAGGAAAGGCCCAAAATTAAGGAAGCAAGGCAAACATCATACTAATGGGGATTTTGAGGAAAAGATAAACTTTGCCGTTTTCCCATCACTACAAGGAGGGCCACACAACAACCATATTGCTGCTCTTGCCATAGCCTTAAAACAAGCAGCTACTCCAGAATATAAAGCATATATGCAACAGGTGAAGAAGAATGCACAGGCCTTAGCTAATGCTCTGTTAAGAAGAAAATGCACATTGGTTACTGGGGGCACCGACAATCACTTGTTGCTTTGGGATTTGACTGCTCTTGGTTTAACAGGTATTATAATATTAACCGTCCCAACAGTCACGGAATGGATTATGAAGTTTTAGGTATTGGTAGAGTAACTGCGCAGTTTACCTGTTGAGTTTCATGATGGTTTGTGTCTCACATCTAGTTTAAGCATGTCATGATAAGCTTTTATAAGTAAAAGAGAAGCTGATTAGATTGAAGAAAGGAAATATGTCTTCTCATAGTAGTAGGGGTGGGCATATTGACTGCTCAACCGACCAATCCAGCCGACATGGATTGGGTTGGGTCAGATATAATTTCAGAAAGTTAAATTTTGGGTGAAAACCCACCCGCCCACTCAATTCATGTGTTTTGAAGTTTTAAATTTGGTGAGCCCGATGATAACCGATCCCATAAACAATTTTTTTGTCTAGTTGATGCTTTCATTTCTATTGGTCAATTCATTTTTCGTGACATTTTTTATTTGGTTGTTTTTTAGGCTTATAGACATATAACAATTTGTTTCTTAGGCTTGCACGAAGCTCAACCTGAAACCTGCCCAACCCAACCCGCCTAGCATTGGGTTGGGTGGGTTGGTTACCTATTTTATTGAGTGAAACATGGTTTTTTGAAATGCCTACCTGAGCCTAGTTGGCCAGCTAGCGGTTGAGGGCCTTGAGGCTCAACCCAAACCGAACCACTGAATCCCCACCCCTAACTAGTAGTGAAATTTTGGTCATTGGTAGTGTTGGACGAGAAAAATGGAAGTTACAGGGATGGAAAGTTGGAAACACCAACCTGGCAGCTTAGGCCTTATAGAAAATAGGGCAAGTCATTTGATCAATTGCTGACCCTAGACCATACTTTGCATTTATTGTAAGTTGTTTAGGGGAAATGGTCTTACCTTCATTTGTACATATCTGATTATTATAAGTGATAGCTTTAGAAGGAGCAAAGGTGTAGCTAATTTGTTCCCAATAGTGAATGATGGTTGGAGGTCTTATCGTTTCAGTAGTTCAATGAGCATCTTCCATTTGCACATATCCAAGTGTGCGACTGTTCTTCTATAACCCCTTTCCCGTTCACAATCTTATTGATACAGGGAGGAATTACGAAAAGGTCTGTGAGATGTGCCACATACTCTTAATAAAACTGCCATATTTGGTGATAATGGTGCTTTTTCTCCTGGAGGAGTGAGAATCGGTGAGTTGTCTTTGGCATTTGAATTTTATCTTCAGTATTCTGAAATTGCATTCTATGGTTTAATTTTCTTTCTGCCTTCCTCGCAATGTATTGTTAAAGTATTCTAATTCTTTTTAAATTTCATGGTGGCATGATTCCGTAACGCAGCTTTGCTCAACGGTTTTCCTTTCTCAAAGTATATTTTCTTCCTCTTATGTCATTGTATCATAATGGCTGCTAAGCTCTCTTTCTTTGTTCGTCTTTGCAGGTACTCCTGCTCTGAGTACACGAGGTTGCGTGGAGTTGGATTTTGAAACCATTGCAGACTTTCTTCTCAGGGCTGCTCAGATCACTGTTTCCATACAGAGGGAATATGGAAAATTCCAGAAAGATTTTATCGAGGGTCTCAAGAACAACAAAGATATTTACGAGCTCAGAAATTGGGTCGAAACATTTGCATCCCAGTTTGAAATGCCAGGATATGATTGATATATTAACATGTGGCTTACCATCTTGATTTCTTGGTAAACCCTACAATTCTTATTTCTTTGCCTCCTATTGATCTCTTGTAAATTAGAGAAATATGTTTGCCAAATTTTCACAACTAGTCGCTGCCACATTGACATTCCTGCCCTTACCATGTCTTGGTTGTTTTGTATATAATTACAGGAAGTAAAATTATTAACCTTCTACTTCTTTTGGTGAAGGTGTAATTAACTAAATTTATTAGGTTGGTCTATGACTCTCTCTCTCTCTCTCTAGGTCATCAGATACACTTCATCTGGGTGGTTGTCAATTCCACTTTTGGACTCGGCTTTTTCTTCTGTGTTAACTATTTAGAAGAGGAGAATGGCTTGCATGGAATGAATTCACTGTCATTATCACATGATTTTTGGTTTAAAATGTGTTGTATTATTAGATTGAGATATCACTGTGATAGTGAATCTATTATATATTCTATGTAGGTTGCTCTCAGTGGTGTTCATGACTGATGCTACAATGTCACACTTTGTATGATACGGGGCTCTATTGTGGCGGTGTACTCTTACCATCCAACTTCCTCTCTTAACAAATGAAGCTTTAGCTATTGCAGCAGTTGATGGATGCAACAAAAAGCTCAAGTGCATTTACTCTTTAGTGCAGCAGAGCCAGAGACTCCATTTGTCGGAATTTATTCAACATACTGCAGATTTTTATATGATACCTCCACTGTGAAAGAAGCTGAAAAATCTCTCACGCTGCACTTTTTTTTTCCTTCTTTTATTTGGAAAAAGAAGGAATCATAATAATTGATAGTGTGGTTTTTTGTTTGGTGGTGGTTATGAATGTAAGCCGCTGTTTGCTGCTTTAAGGATGATAATGTCTTGTTGAGTCAGAGAAACTCAGAGGTGCTTGCTTCTGCTTCTGCCAAAAGTGCTTCTTTATGTTGTTTTCGGCATTGGTGTTCTACTTTTTCTTCTCTTCTAATATTACTATTTTTTCTATTTATTAAAATAAGAGAAATATTAAGGAGACATTCTTAAAAGTGAGGTTTTTTCATGCATTTTATGTCATCTTATATTTTTTGCACAATAGAAGTAGGGACTAAGGTGGTCCCAGGACCCTCCAAATCCGAAAAATATACATGTGAAGGTCTTATGAGGACTCTCCGAATTTTAGTGCGGGTCCTTTTTGTTTCTTCTAAATGCTTGATGTAATATATGTTAGTTATATCTCAAAATGTTGGGCCAACACTCGAAAAGTTCTTTATATCACTCATTATATTGTTTCGGCATATGTCAATATATATTGACGCGTGCATAACAAGTCCTCCAAGTGAATAAACTGAATATATTTTTTTGTACATTTTGCATGCTATTCCTACCTAAAAAACTTGTATTCAACATTGAGATTCCAAAGTTCAAATCTTGAATCCACCACTGCTACAAAGTTCATCCATAGTTCCACTGAAAACAGTCCCTTTAACATTTCTCTTAAATTAATATGTTTTGTTGTCTTATAGTTCTTGGATTTGAGGAATATTATATTAGTTTTGCTTATGTTGGACGCTGCTATGGATCCCTTGGAGGGAGGCAAGGCATGAATTTCCGGCAGGGATAAAAACTAAAAAGCAGACAAGCAAATAAAGTGACCCCAAATTTTCTCCGCCCTCCTTATTTTAATAATATTTTCTTCCAGAAACCCAAATCCAAAACCCCCAAAGAAGGGGGAAGAAAGAACAAAATTATCTGCGTGACAGCAAGAGAACAAGTTATACATGAGCGGTTTACATGATTATACATCGACCTTTGAATTTGGTAGTCTGACTATTTAAACAACCTTACGGTTTAATTTGTTGCAGTCAATCTTCACTGTTCATTTTTTTGAGTTATTCAGCCGTTCGGACTACTAAAGAAAAATTATTATGTCTATCGTAAGATGACTAATGGATTCCTTATGTGACTAATTGATAACAAGAAATTTTTTATGGTGATTAAAAGATAAGTGATAAGATTTTCTCCAAAACCTAAAGAAGGGAGAAGAAAAGCCGGTTTTATATAATGAAGTCTCTATCGCTCTCATTACGTGATTGACCGAAATACATGTGAGGGAGGAAGAGATAGGGTTTGGTGATGATCAAGACCATTGCTTTGAAAGGGAAGGGAAAAATCAGACAAAAGCTTCCTCCTAAGATGAAAAGAAGTTGGCTTTTTTTGACATAAAAGCAAATCCAGGAATCTTCATTCATGAGTGGTGCTTCTTCTTCCCTACATAGAAGAGACTGCTACAGTCTCAACCCTCACCTTTTTCATCATTCTTTCACAACTAGAATCATGACTCATTTACTATAACAACTCAACTCTCTCTCTCTCTCTCTCTCTCTCTCTCTCTCTCTCTCTCTCTCTCTCCCAACAAGAGATTCACCATGAAAAACCCCTATTAGAGCCAAGAGGAAAACCTTTTCAAAATAAGAATAATCATAACCAACACTTTGGTACCGCAGACTTGGTCGTAATCAAATTGTACTTGATGGTAACCATAGTCGTATCCAAACTAAGCAAAGCAGTTGTTAGTGCAGATGTGTGAATTTTTGTTTCCGTAATCTGGATTAGATTATTGCTTAAATAAAATAAAAAATTATCCAAATCCAAGATAATTAAATATTAGTTCATTAATAAATAAAATATTTTGAAGAAGTTAATAAATTAATGGAGGATTTTGATTGTGCCACCAAGTCTAAAGATAGAGCAACAAGAAGCTTCCATTCCATTTTTTCCCTACCTTTGTTCACCCAACCCTTTTTTTTTAACTTTAACTTTATTTTTACTGCTTTTGTGTGTGTGTTTAATTTTTTTAAAATCAACTTGGAAGATCTTGCACCCACAATTGCATTATTTTTTTATTATTTTAATTTTAGCTGTTTTGTGGCTTAAAATTTTAAAAAATGAAAACTCTTCATAGATTCACCCATGATAACCAGTAACAACCTATCGACGAGTCTACGCTACGTCAAATCTAAATTACAGGAACGAGAAATCAAATTTGATTGCAGGCGGATAACGAGTAACTACTAGAACAAAGTTGGAGAATGCACGAGAGAAAAGAAAGATGATACTAAAATAAAATATATAAAAAAAAAAAAATACAAACAGAAGTAAGAAGAAGGGTTACAAAGGTACAAATAAAACCCAATAACTAATTACCTCTCTCTCTCTCGCTACTCTGTAATATTTTTTTTTACTTTTTGATTTTTTACCTATGACTGCAAAAGTCCAAAAGCTTCTTCCTCCCCTCAACAATTTCATCAAAGAAATCATCAAGTTGGCTCACAATATTCTCCGCACCAGATCTCAGCACCCCAAAACACGCTTTCAAGTTGTCCACTGCTTCCCTAATCCCGCCGCCGTCAACCTCCCACTCCATCACCCCCTGTGGGCCCCCCCTCTCCAGCTCCCCCCTCAGCTCCTCCATCGCCGCCTTCGACCTCCTGAACTCCCACATCAGAACCCCCGGCCTCTCTCTGATCTGCCCGATCTCCGCCGCCACCCTCTGCTGCAGCCTCGCCGTCGATATCATGAACGATGACCCGAAGATCATGCACCCCTCGTTGTACCTTCCCCTGCAGAAGCTCGACTCCTCCTCCGGTAAGCAGAACACCAGTCCGTACAGCAAGATCATGAGTAGCAGCGAGCTCACGTTCCTCATTGCGTACAGGACTCCCCTGAACCCATTGAACCCATTGAGCTTCGATTCGATGGAGACCCTTTCGTCGAATTTGAGCGACAGCGGCTGGATTCTCGTTTCAATCAGCCCCCTGTTCTCCTCCTCCAATCCGAACGCCTCTCGCCGACACCCAGAAATTGCGCGCACCACCTGTTCGACGAAATACCACAACGAATCAGTCAAACGTATCAAGCAAGTTAAAGATTGTGAATTTGTGATCAAATTGAAAAACCCACCTGGCGAGAGAGCTGGGGAGTGAGATGGCGGTGGGAGTCGAGGGTGGAAGTGATGTTGAGGCCGGAAGTGTAGTAATTCTCCATAGCGGAGACGGCGGACTTGAGGACATGGCAGGCTTCCCAAAGCTTGGAGCTCTCGTCCATGTACTCGTCGAGCCACTTGTCCCCGACGGGCAAATGGAGCTTCTGGACGAGAAGTGTCAGCTGGGAGTGGAAAGATCGAAGAAGGGAAAGAGCCCTTTGGAGGAATTGGATTGACATGAAGTTGTTCGAAAGATAGACCCTTTCGAGATCGTCGATTCCTCGAGTCAGAAACGAATAGAAGCCATTGACAGAGTTGGTGGACGAAGGATCCATTTTTAATCTTCCTCTCCTTTTCAATTTCTTTTCAAATATCTTTTGTTTTGCTTGTGTAGAAAGCTTGAAATTTTGTGTGGGATTAAAAAAAAAGAGGGTGCTATTTAAATGGAGGAGAGAGAGAGGAATGGGATTATGAGGAGGGAATATCTTTAGGAGGAGAAGAAGCAGCAGCTCAGGTTTCGAAGGTTGAAAACGATTGTTGGGAGCAATGATGGGTGTTTCCTATAGAGGGGAAAGGATGAATGGTAATATGCCATTTTCATTGTTTAATGGGATGGGATGAAACGATGTGTGAAAAATAATTATAAAGACATAAGATTTATGAAACAAAACAAAATAGAAGCCTCAAAAAATACCCAAAAAGGAAACAGACTATCTGCGTGTGCTTCTTCTGAATTCAAGAGAGAGAGAGAGAGGTTTTGGGTCATTATCTAATTAGCAGAGGAGAGGTATACTTATACAAGAAACAGAGCATGAAATTTTCATGAGCCAGCTCCCTTCCAATTTCTTACTTTTCTCTCTTCCAATTTTATACATGTAGAGTGGGGGTAGGGAGAGAAAGAGAGAGAGAGAGAGAGAGAGAGAGGTACAAATGCAAGTGGGTATGTTTACAGAATTTTAGTTGGAATTGTATGATTTTATTTTTTATTTATTTATTTTGGATTTGAGGTTATTTGTTTGTAAAGTGTTTGACTGGATTGACTGAGTTTCTACTTGTTCTTGTTACTCTTCTAATTCTCTTTTGGTTTCAATATTATTCTTTTGATTTGAGTGCTCTTTGGCTTCTTCTTTCCTCATTTCCTTCCTCGAGCTACTGACTTGGCTCCTTATTTCCCCCTCTACTCTATTGAAAATAGTGGGTTTTTGTATTTCCTAGATTTATTTTTCTTGTTTTGTTTGTTTTTTTCAATAAATGGAATGATGAGGTTCCTTGTATGTGTAATTTGTCTTGTAATTTGTAAACATTCTTACCAATACCAACCATGCAATAATCCCTCTTTTTAGGCCACATTTCCTTTTTAATATCTTGTCTTCAAGGTGTCTCGTTCTCTTAGTCACTTCGGGCCTGTTTAGTGGGCTAATTGGGATAAGTCGTGACTAATTAAAATAAATTTGAGCCCAGGTTTTCGTTTATTGTGTCAAATGTGAGGTAGACATGACCAGATATGATGAGTTATGAATCCATAATAGAGTGTGTTATCTAACCTATCATTAAGCATGTGTTACAAGTCTTGTCTTACATGATCATGTCAATCCAATCTCTTCTTTAAGGCTCAATCTCATTCAGGCCAAATGGCTCCTAATGACTAATAATTTATGGTTAATTAGATTTGAATTTAAAATCGAGAATTAAAATTGAAAAATTAAAAATACATCTGTTTATTCTTCAATCTTGAGATCAAACTAACAGTAAGTGAGTATGTATCACTTGATCATTGGGCAGCTGAGAGAACATTTCTTTTATTAAATAGTTTATATTGTTAATTATTTTTTCCTTTGGGGACAAAATGGATGATACTTCTTCATGAATTATGCCTGCAACTTGAATTGAATATCAATACATGACCCAATAATTTAATCCTAGCCGTTTAATGGTACTCCTTAGGACCCATCTAACGGCGGAGAAAGTAAATCAAAGTGCGAAATGATCAACTCCATGGGTCCCAAAATTTTGCTGCCGTCCACTCAATGGGGTTATGAATGATTAAGTTGGTTTTAAGACAATAGTCTAAGGCTATAAACATGTTTAAAGGTAAGAGAGGTTTATGTGTATGTTTATTGCTTGACAAGCATTATCAATTATTTAATTCTCTTTGGTTTAATAAATTTATTTATTAATTTAATTTATTTATTTATGGGGGTCTTAGTTTCTTGATGTGAGGATGAAGGGGGGGACCAGGAAATCTAATTTATGTTGGGGTATGTGACATTTTAGTGTTGATTTTATTTTAGTCTCGTTGGGTGCTCGTGGTTTTTTGGAAAATATGACATGATCTTAAGAGGATGTTGGTCTTTTGAGATTTCATTGGAAAGTGAGTAGGAAGAAGAAGAAAAAGAAGCTTATTTAGGAGTTAGGACCAGTGTTTTAAGTGGTGGTAGTCATATCTTACCCATCCATTTTTCTTACCCTAACTTTTTTATACAACAAGTGTGGAATTAAACTACGCTGCATAATGGATGAGTCATAATTTACCATCAGCGTATTCTAACATTTGATATTTAGCTGAGATTGTTCATTAGAATCGTAATCAAAGATGTATCAGAGATTGTCCTTTTGAATCGTAACCAAAAATGTCTCAGTTCTTTTTTTTTATTTTTAATTAATCTTAGTAACAAAAGATGATGGTTTGACATCCTAATTTTTTTCAAAGCAATACACATTAATCCCCAATATTTGTTTTAGAAAAATACTATAGATACTAAAAAACCAGCAAGCATTTACAATTTTAGTACCAATTGGCATGACATTGTTTTAATCGTTTTCATTTGGTTTGACATTGTTTCAAGCGTTGATAACGATTTTATTATAATTTTAAGAATGAATACAAGCATTGCAGAAGACATTCTAAATGAAATTCAAGAGTGTTCCTCAATTCAAAATTTATTTGGTTAATGATTCACAGTATGAACTTTGAGTTTGGCTAACAAACTCAACCAGTTAAAACTTTAATTATCCTAGTACACATGTAAGATCTCATTCAGTACTTTACTTGGGGGCAAGGAGCCCCAGCCTGTGACTGACTACCAAAAATTTGATTGTCGAAATTTATTTTTCTCTCAGAAACTCTAAGTTTGATAGTTATAATATTCAATGAAAAGTGGATCCTTTTTTATTTTTTACTTCTTTTCTTGGTGAACTGTAATAATTGAGCTGTTCACCTACTGAATCTCATCCAATATATGGAGAAATTTTTCATGAGCATAGAGTGATATATCATATGTCATTATATAGTTCGAGGGAAGTTTTATTTTCAAATGTCCTTCCACTTGTATAATGACATATATTGTATTATTCTGTGTCCTTGGCACACAAAAAAAATCTCTCCATATAGGCTTGTATTGGCAACTGAACCAGTTGTTCTACTAGGGAGTGCATAAAGAAAGAAGATAACTAGTCCTCTTTCTTTTGCAAAAAAATTCAGAAACTCATATTTTGAATCCAACAAGAACCCCAAGGAAGAAGAGCAATTTTCGCTGGACAGTTATTGTGATGTCTCATGTCAATAGTATAGTGGTATGAGGCAACATAGTGACGGTATACCACTGGCACAAGACAATAACCCTAATTCTTTGGTTTGGAATTTTGTTCAATGTTGGATGTAAGGAGTTCCCATTTTTGCCAAGCAAACAAAAGGACTTCCAAGAATCCAAACTTTGCCAAGTGAAATTGGGTAGCTGTGGATTTAGGATCCGGTGGGTGGGTGAAGGGTTGTTTGATTATTAATGGTGAAAGATAAACTCTCTCTTGGAAAGTACAACGAAAATTGCAAGTGGTGAATTGTCCTGTTAAAATCTTTTTCTACAACCAACTTCATTTCGGGTTGGTTGGTACCATACTGCACTAATTTTGAAACTACCGAGTACCTATCAACTTCATACCTTTAAGAACCCACTTAATGATTCGTGTTGAGGCACCCCTACCAAAGCACAAGAGTTCCTCTCCAACCAAGAGGCCAATCACAACGCCGACACATATCAACATCAGAATAAACTCCTAAAGTCCCACATCGACCTTGAACGGAAGCCATAGACTCCCCTCAACTATAAAAAGAGATCATTCTCCTACAATTAATCTCTAATGCAATTATTGTACTTAAACTCATCATTAGAACTCACTGATGATGATTATGCTTGAACATTTGTATTGTGTAAACTTTACATTATTAATGTGAACTTCTCCACCCCCGTGAACGTAGCCCAACTTAGACTGAACCATGTATATTTTATGTTTGCTTCTTTATCTCTATCTCTTTACACATATCCTTACTTGGTGATTAGAGCAACATTGTGAATGTCACAAATTGACACTTTACGTTGTTCCAAAGTCCTATTAATTTTGTGCATCAACAGGGTTCAAACGAACTAGATCAAGATTATTAATATTTTTTTATTATTTACAATGAATGAAAGAGGTTTAACACCTCATGTAGGTCCATCACTTGAGGTGAAAGTAAAGCAATTGATGGCTAGATTTGTCCAACATCCTTTTCATCCCCATCATGATAATTACCAATAAAAGTCTCTATCAAAGAATGTTTCATTTTCTTCTTAAATGAGCTTTAGATGGACACAACTTGATGATGGTCCAGAGCCCCCTCTCTTAACCATGAACGATACAAAGGAATGAGTCAAATGATTGTTTAATTTTAATTCAAATTAGGACACAATAGAAACCCTAAACAGGGAAAGAAAAATAGTTGGCATTCGAAAAGTTGTATCGAGAGAGTTTTAACAATGTTCTATTGTCGAACTTTGCATTTAAATTATTGATTACGTAAATTTTGGTTGAAGAATGAAGAATTCAAGCAAATCTATAGTTTACTATCTCCAAGTGTCCTCTAATGATCCAATCTCAATTTTTTGGAACCCACCATCAACATTTAGCATAGCAATTTGGACATCCATCCTCCTATTGATTATTATTGACTTAGCTAGCTAAGAATTTTCCTTCAATGTCATATACCAATAATTATTTATTCAGCCTCTTGAACAATTTATATCTTAAGGGTAACGATTTCCACAATGTTGTTTTACCAAATTTAAACCTAAATCTTCACTGAAGTTTCGAAGATGTTCGAGAAATCATAATCTTTGCATCCCTAAATGGAGAATGCGCATATCCCTTCATAATATTATCCTTCAAGAAAAAAAAGCTTTGTGAG
Organism: Pyracantha coccinea; assembly: GCA_028566515.2. Classification (NCBI taxonomy): domain Eukaryota; kingdom Viridiplantae; phylum Streptophyta; class Magnoliopsida; order Rosales; family Rosaceae; genus Pyracantha; species Pyracantha coccinea. The sequence goes on from JAOTRO020228507.1 coordinate 13,314, forward strand.
TGGGCATGCATGACAAAACAGTGTACAAGATGTCAACTGAAGAAGAGTTTTTTTCTTCATTGAAAATGAAAGTTATTTAGAAAAATTCTTTGTTCTTCGAAATCATTAGGTTTATAAGGAAAGATTGACATTTTTTTCATTTGACAGTTTTTTCATTGAAGAACTATCTCAGTGCATTTCAATAGGACTTCACGTTGAAGTTTTGAAGATTTTGCTTGATGATTCATGCAAGTAAAACACCAATGTACTAACCTTGCGAAGACATCACCCTAGCACAGCAAGCACTGAAAACGGCAACAAGTAGTCTCGAACACCTTGATCTGCAAGGAGGGCTTTCTGCACACTCACCATGATCGTATTACTTGAACCTATGGGGAGTTCTCTAAGTATAGTTTCGGTGGTGTATGCAGGGACCTTCCCTTGGTATTTATACTACTACAACCTAGTGCACATTCCCATAATCATACACCAGGATCCCTTATTGTACAAGGATATAATCTACCAAATCTCAATCCAAATATGATAGTATCAATAGCCATTATTCTCCAATTATAACTGGATTATATACCTTACTTGGAGTCCAAGTTATAGCTTATAACTAAACCTTAATTGCACTTACATTCCATAACAATCCTTATTAACTATATTGACCTATTAGCCGTTGGATTAGAGTCTAACATCCAACATTCACCCACTAAGTTAATTAGTTAATTCAAGAAAGAACTTTAATGAATCTGTAAGCATGATTCTTTATTGGCCAATGGATTCAATTAAGCTATTAAGCTTCTTGCATACTTCTGTCAAGCAAAGATTACTCATTTAGAACTATCAGAGACTATGAACTTAGAAAAGTGTTCACGAGCTCTTATAATCACTTAATAAGGTCCCCACTTATATGAAGTAATCAATCACATACTTGGTACAGAAGTGAGTAACAAAACCATGAGTCAAAAGCATCGACTCTATCACTTCCAGGTCCACTTAATCAGTCTTATATCTGACCGTTTAATGCTTTTGATGAAGCTTTCAAGCTACAAGAATAGCTCATACATAATTTCGTGAAAAAAACTCAGTTCACATGCCAAGCAATCTCATGACACAACCAACTGCAACTAACAACCTTTTGATGCTACATTGTTTCATCAAAAAACACATCAGTTGTTTATAACCTTTGAGCAACCTATTTCCAACAGAAAAAATGAACTAAAACTATATTGAAACAATGTATGAATTACTGAAACAACATCCTTTTATTAAACCTTTAATTCAACCAAGTGCAGCAACTAGCTAAATATAAAACCAAACTCAATACTAACTGTCACGATAATAACTAACATGCATAATTAAACTACATATTATCATTACTCCCACTAGTTCAACAAATATAGGGTTGCAATCACTCCCATATTGACTGCATGTTTAGGAAAAGCTACATTTGGTAACACCTTAGTGAGTGGATCAGAAAACATTGCGTGAGTGTCAATGTAATCAACCTTGATCTCTCCAGACTTTACTTTCTTCCTTGTCAACGCATACTTGGTGTTCAAGTGCTTAGTTTCAGGGGACTTTTTATTATTCTTAGGATAAAAGACAACAACTTTATTATCACACCAAATCTGAACAGGCTTTGCTATTAAATCCATAATCTCAAGACTACTGATGAAATTTCTCAGCCATATAGCTTATGATGTAGCTTCATAGCAAGCTACAAACTCAGCTTGCATGGTAAAATTGGCAACAATATCTTGTTTCACACTCTTCCATGACACTGCCCCATTTGCCAACGTGAGTATATAACCAGAAGTTGACTTAAGTTAATCAAGGCAGCCTGCAAAATCTGAGTCACTATAGCCTACTAGTTTGAGTCTTGAATCCCTTTTGTATACTAGTTGATACTTTTTTGTTCTCTACAAGTATCTTAAAACTTTCTTGGAAGCTATCCAGTATGCATTACCATGGTTAGACTGAAACCTTCCCAGTCTGCTAATGGCATATTCAATATCAGGTCTGGTACATACCTGTGCATACATAAGACTTCCAACAAGAGAAGCATAAGGCTTGCTAGCCATTTCTTTCATCTCAAACTCAGTCTTAGGGCACTGATCTTTACTGAGTTTTTCTCCATTTGTCATGAGAACATCACAGCCATTCGAGTATTCCATATTGAACCTTTTAAGAAGCTTTTCAATATATGCTCTTTGTGATAAACCAAGTAGTCCTTGACTTCGATCCCTTATGATCTGAATACCAAGAACAAAAGATGCATCTCTTATATCTTTCATCTCAAAGTGTTTGGACAGAAATTTCTTGGTGTCACTCAGCAATGATACATTATTGCATGCTAATAATATGTCATCTACGTAAAGAATGAGAAAAATAAAACGGTTTCCATTCCTTTTCATGTAAGCACACTCATCACTAGGGCTTTCTTCGAAACCATGAGATGAAACAACCTCATCAAACTTCAAATACCACTGTCTCGAGGCCTATTTCAATCTATAAATGGACTTGTTAAGTTTACAAACCAAATTATCTCTCCCTTTTTTGAATGAAACCATCTGGTTGCATCATGTAGATCTCTTCTTCAGGATTTCCATTCAAGAATGCAGTCTTAAAGTCCATTTGATGCAGAAGTAGATCGATTTGAGCCACTAGTGCCATGTTCACTCTAAAAGAGTTTTTTTTGTAGAGATTGGAGAGAATGTTTCATTATAATCAACTCATTTTTGCTGAGTATAATTCTTTGCTGCAAGTCTAGCTTTGTATCTTTTGATATCACCATTTGAGTCTCTCTTGGTCTTGTAAACCCACGTGCAGCCTATTGGTTTACATCCTTATAGAAGCTCAACCAACTCCCACACTTTATTCTTATTCATGGAATCCAATTCTGATTGCATAGCTTCTTGCCAATGTGCATTATTGAGACTCTCAATTGTTGTCTTGAAGTTTCATGGATCTTTTTCTTGACTACTAAACTCAGCTTTTTGCAGGTACACAAGGAAATCATCTGAGATTGCAGGCTTTCTTGCACGGGTGGATCTTTTGGTTTCCATTTACATAGGCTCAATATGCTTCTCTTGAATGGTTAGTGTGTTCTTCAACTGCACAGGTTCTCCTGCAATCATTTCGTCTTGTTAAGTAGCTTGTGTTGATTTTGCAACTTGTTCATTTTGCACTGGAATTGGTACAACGACTTCATCTATCACAGCATCAGCTAGGGTTTCTTCTTGCATT
>JAOTRO020228798.1:0-16526 GCA_028566515.2 Pyracantha coccinea
TTGCAACCGTTGGATTAAATTTTAACGGTCCAGATTATGTGGTCAGGAGGATCCCCATCCTGAGCTCAGGAGAGGATCCTCTTCCATTTGACTTACCGTCTTAAAACATGATATCATTAAATAAACTATTTTATAATAAAAAGCTATTGGACCTGTAGTATCCTTAGTAAATACATATATCCGGATTTTAGTCTTTTTTTTTTTTCTTTTTTTTTTCCAAAGGATTTTAGTCTTTTGATCTTCTCCTTTAATAAGGTTATAGGTTACAACTCTAATGTAAATAGAAAGAAAAACTAATCACAGAGGAGTACATGAGATTACACGGTACATGAGATTACGCGGGATTAATATCAATTAGGAATCCTACCTAAAATACAAATTCAACACTCCCTTTCAAGTTGGTCCATATATGTCGCACATACCTAACTTGTGTAAGAAACCTAAAAACTTATGACTTCAAACGGCCTTTGTGAGAATATTTGTCAACCAATCTTCCATTCTTATTGTCGGTACCTCAATTATCTTGCCTTCCAATTTTTCTTTGATAAAGAATTATCAACTTCAACATGCTTTGTTCTATCATGTTGTACTTGACTGTGTGCAATTTCACATGCAGCTTTATTATCGCAAAATCATTTCATGGGCTGATCATGTTTTATAGCCAAGTCACTTAATGGAAGCTTAAACCACAAAATTTCACAAGTTACCTCCAATGAATGGTAAGTAACCTAATGTTGTGTGCCTATCGTCTAAACCTGCCCAATCTAAAATAGTATAACCTTCAACTCTAAGATCCTTATTCCTTTTAAACAAAATTCTTTTCCCTGGACTTCCTTTCAAAAGTATTGCAAAATCCTCATTACTGCAATCATATGTTGTTCTCTAGGGTTTTGCATGTATTAATTTACAACACTTAAGGCATAAGCAAGATCAAGTCTTTGTGTGCCAAATACATTAACCGACCGACTAACCTTTGGTATCTCCCTTTGTCAACTGGAACTTGATTAGGATCTACATTAAGCTTCAAGCCTTCCTCTAATGGTGTAGCTAATGGTTGACAAGCTGACATGCCGGTTTCGTGCAGTAAATCAATAATATACTTCATGTGAGACAAGCAAAATTCCAGAACTGCTTCTCGACACCTCAAATTATTTTAGGGATCCACGGTCCATCATCTCAAATTCTATAAACATGTATCTTTGCAAGGTCGCCTGGTTTTCCAGATTATTCTCTGTTACCACCATGTCATCAACATACATAATCAGGCTAGTAAACCTCCCATTTTGTCCTTTTAGAAACAAATTATGACCAGAGTTACTTTGTTTGTAACCAAATGCTCTCATAGATTTTGTGAATCTTTCAAACCATGCATGAAGAGATTGCCTCAAACAATACAAGGATTTCTTCAACCTGCACACATTTCTTTTGTATTTATCTAGAGCATTACATCCTAGTGGAAGAACTATATAAATCTCTTCTATCAAATTTGTTGAGTCTAAAATAATCCCAAAAATTCTACAGGCGACACATGGACTTTTTCTCAAGAAAGACAAGATTGCGCTCAATAAATGGGCAGGTTTCTCTGATGCTCCCACGTTCAGCACATATCCCTGGAAGTCCCAATAGCTGAATGTGACTGCCCACAGCTCACCTGCCCTTGGTAAGGAAAAGTCAAAGCATTAAAGATAATGATTAATTACCCAAATCCTATCTTTAATACATTCCCAATTGAAGATTGACTCCAATCAAGCAAGTAATCCCAATTTAAATCAATTAGGGATATTTCTCCATTATCTCAAGATATTATTTCCTATTAAATATCTTGAGAATATTTAGAGAATATTTCTCCATAAAACACTTGGCCAATAGGATGCCGCCACGTGTAGGGTAAAACCCTAACATTGTGACCGGCCGTATCCCTATAAATAGCCCATATTCTACCAATTTTCAGAAGCTTTTGCTACCACTAAAAAGCCCTAAACAATCTAATCTCTCAATGAAACTGACTTAGGCATCGGAGATCCATTGGCCTAACCCCCTACCTCGTGGGCGTGTGAGGCTTTGGTCTTTGATCAAAGGTGTTGATTGTTTTTGCAGGTGCATTTTCGTCAAGACTAAAGACGGCAAAAATTTGCATCGACAAATTGGTGCTTTCATTGAGAGCTAATTCAAATACTCGAAGAAGCCTCTCCCAGCTGGCCACGGCCCAAGTTCCACCAATCCTGCCTCTGCAGGGCACGGACCAAAACCCATGGCAGGAAGCCCAGGTCCATTCACTAGCCCACGGGCAGAGGGCCTAGGTCCTTGGAGAAGCAGCCCAAGCCCAAGAGGCCCAGCCAACTGCTAGCCGAGCTCAACCAGTTGCCAACCAAGCTTAAGCCTGCGAGGAGCAAGGCACGACCTAGAGCGTAGCACTGGCCCAACGCGCAGCTCAAGCCCAAGGTTAACCATCACACGCTTAAGTCCAGCGCGCCTCTGCACACGTTCTGACCACCCAACCAGGTTGGCCTGCCCCGTGACCTATACTGATGACCCGGCTCGTGGCCCAATCCATTCCAAGGCCATCTCTGGCGATCCAAATCCCGACCACTGGTCCTGTAATCGATTCATGATTATTTTCACCCCACTTTTCTACAAGAATGCCCGCTTTGGGCTCAAGTTTTATACCTGCAGTCCAATATACTTCCAACCACACATGGAGATGCCCATTTCCCAGACTCTTCCAATCCAAATGGCAAGCACCACCTACCTCAGCAGGTCGCAATTTTGACGAGCGCCCTCAAGCAACAGACCATTTTGGTGAATCAGTTCCTCAACACATCAAGATGCAGTGCGCCCCAGATGAGGTGTCCCGAAGTAAGACAGAGCCCGACAAACGTCACTTCCTGGAAAAGAGCTGCTCAGCCATCTACGAACCGTGCGTCTGGGTAGTGTGCACTCTCATTTGGGCTCACAGGGAAAGGTATTTTCCTGCCTAAATATGTCCATACTCCGACAAACACTCAGGATATTCCAGGAGAAGTGTCCACACAAGGGTAGGCCCACAAAGAAATCCTCCTACGAGACACTAAAGTAGGCAGCCGCATGACGCATAGAGGAGAGCACGAGAGCAGTCCAACTTAAGTTCCATTAGTAGACCCCACAAAGTGGACAATGTGCACCGATCACAGACGAGCAGGACATGCTGAAGAGCAAAATGGACTAGCAAGTCAGCACTGGAGACAGCTAGAGGCTCAACTACCCCACCATGCGTAAATCTAGGAGGATGTAGAAAGGCTCGTAGCAGGGCAGCTGCACGAATTCCAATGCATTGATACCACCGACGATGCCCTCCGTAGAGACATGGCTAACCTAAACAGCTCACCATTTACAGACAAGATCAAGCAGTCGCAGCTACCGCGAAAATTCATTCTGCCATATTTCACCTTGTTCAAAGGAAATGAAGATCCGGAAAGGCACTTGATGCACTATCAAAGTGCCATGACACTCTACACCAACAATGACACTTTCATGTGCAAAATCTTTGCCACAACACTCCAAGGTGAGGTGCAAGACTGATTCCACACCCCTGCCGCCACATTTAATCCAAAACTTCAACAAACTTTCCTTGGTTAACTAAAGGAATATCCGTCATACCGCTGGATCAAAAAGAAATTTGACCACCTTTTTTTCAACATGAAGAATGACCCAAAGGAACTCCACATATACATCTAGAGGTTTAAGGTGGAGAAGGCGAAGATCGTTGGCTGCGATGACAACATTGCATGCTCAGATCACCAACTTTTCAAAGAATTGATCATAGGCGAGCACTTGACCTTGGCAAACTCTTATGCTTTGGCAGAAAAACACTATCTCTGGGATGAGGAAAAATGCTCCCGGAAGATACATGAGCAGCCGCACAAAGACGCAGAGCCAACTTAAAAAAAGGCAAGCGATAAACTGCTCATCGATAAAAGCAAGTCAGGAAGCAGATGCAAGGACCGATACCCGACAAAGGGAGGCACAGCACCCAAAACGTACACCAAGTTCTCAGTCCCCATCAAGTAGATCATTCGCGACCTCAAGGATGAGCCATGGTTCAAGCCGCCACCATCCATGAGGGGGGACACCTCCAAGATGGACCATACAAAGTACTGCGCATTTTATAGAGGCCCTGGGCACACAACCAAAGATTGCACCATGTGGAAAAGATACCTTGAGCAGCTCATGAAGGAAGGCAAGTATGACCAGTACGTCGACAGACTAGCTGCCCGATTGAGGCAAGAAGTAGATGCCGACACCGAACCCCCTGCCAAGATAATCTGAATCAATAGGATTTTTGCCTAGTCCGAGCATCTGGGGGCTACCAACGGTTCTAAGAAAAGGAAGATCGAGTAGGCGAGATTGGTCTTTTAGGTTCAAGCCATAAATGTTGTACCTGGATCTATCATTAGATTCACCGAACAAGACACTGAGGGAGTATACTTTCCTCATGACGATGCCTTTGTGATCTCTGTTCAACTGCCCCGCATCATCGTTGACAAAGTTATGATGGACAATGGCAGCTCAGTCAATATCCTACAATTGTCAGTGATCCAGAATATGGGCCTGGAAAGTAAGATCCAACTCAAAGCAACCAAATTCAACGAACTTACCTCAACTGCCATTGGCACAATTACGCTCGACTTAACCAACCCACCGATTGTCTCCTCCCAGACCTTCATGATCGTCAGTGACCCATTTCCCGATAATGGGATATTGGGCCGACCCTGGCTAGTGAAGATTGGAGATATGACCTCGATCGAGTACCAGAAATTTTGATTTTGCATCCCCAGATGAGCAGTCGAAGAGATCAAAGGCCATGTCCAGAAGATGCACTGTACAAGTTTTGAAGAAATTAAAAAAGAAGTCTTTAGCCCCAGCAATAGCAGTTGAAGTGCAGAAGGACGACTCTACCTCCGACAAATAGCATTACAGTAGGTAGGTCAAGAAAATGGCGTTAAGGTCGACAATGCCCTAGAAGATAAATCAGATTGGAAACCCGAAGAAGACGTTAAAAACATCATTCTTGACCCCCACCAGCCGAAAAACAAGGTTGGAATTGGCTCACGTCTGAGCCTGTTGGAGAAGGAAGAACTCACGATTTTCCTTATGGAAAATTGCGAAGTCTTCGCATGGCCACCCTCTGACATGCCCGGTATTAATCCAGCGATAGCTTGCCACAAGCTGCAAGTTAATCCCACTGCCAAACCTATGATCCATAAAATATGACATTTGGTACCTGAGTGAGTAGCGATTATCGAGGCAGAGATTGACAAATTACTGGAGGTCGGTTTCATCGAGGAATTGGCACACTCATCATGGCTGACCAGCGTCGTGCTAATGAAGAAAAAATGACAAAGGCAAGCGGAGAGTATGCGTGGATAAGACTGACTTTAACAAGGAGTGCCATAAAGCCAACTACCCAGTTCCCCAAATCGACTTACTCGTTAACTCAACATCTGGGAATCAGCTACTCAGTTTCTTGAACGTATACTTAGGCTACAATCAGATTGTCATGTATGAGCCTGACAAGGAGAAAACTGCATTGGTGATCAAGTGAGGCACATGCTGCTACAAGGTCTTGCCTTTAAGCCTAAAAAATGCAAGAGCAACCTACCAGCGGCTCGTAAACACGATGTTCAGGAAGTAGATTAGAGTCACCATGGAGGTCTACGTCGACGACATCGTGGTGAAAGGCAACCAGTGGCCATATTCGTAACTTGAAGGATGCAGCAACTCAACCCGAAAGTACCCAGAGGCAGCCAAGCACGCCACAGCCATACCAACACCACCTGCTGGAGATTTTCGGTGTTTGCATGTCGATGGATCATCCAACTACCAAGGATTAGGGGCAGGCCTAGTTCTTACTACCTGAGACAGTTTGATGCTCGAGCAAGTGATCGCTCTAAGCTTCAAGGCGTTAAACAAAGATGCAGAGTATGAAGCCCTATCAGCAGTTCTTCGATTGGCAAAAGACCTAGCAGTGAAGAAGCTTACGGAACAAAGCATCCAAGGATGGCCCGATACCTCGAGAAAGTACGAGAGCCACTAGTGACGTTCCAAGCGTACAAACTCACTCAGGTTCCACGAGCAAAAAATGCCAACTCAGGTTCCACGAGCAAAAAATGCCAACTCAGGTTCCACGAGCAAAAAATGCCCACGCAGACGCACTAGCATGCCTAGACTTTGCATTAGACCATTAGCTCAAGTGCTTCATCCTAGTTAAGTACTTGGAAAAGCCAAGCATAGATGAAGAACCAGTAGTTGAGGTGGCATAAATCAACACAACTCCGAGTTGGCAATATCCCATTGTCGACTACATAGTTAATGGAATGCTCCACACAGACAGACTCGAGTCCAGGAAGCTCCAAATGAAGACAGCACGCTACTACATGTGGAACATCATGCTCGTTCAAAGATCCTTCTCAGGACCATATCTTCGCTCCCTATCGCATCCCGATGACCTAAAGATTCTTAGCTCAATCCATGAAGGCGTCTGTGGAAACCACTTCAGAGGTCGCTCCTTTGCGCAAAAAGCTCTTAACTATGGCTACTACTAACCAACCATGTATCAAGAATCCAAGGAATGTGTACATAGGCACGACAGCTGCCAGCGCTTCAAGCTTGTGCCCGCACTACCTATCAGCAAACTCCACCTACAGACAAGCCCTTGGCCATTCATGCAGTGGGCAATCATCTTCGTATGACCAATATGACCTACCACTGGGGACAAGGGCATGATGATCGTGGCAACCGACTACTTCACCAAATGGGTCGAATCTGAACCCATGACTAGAACTACCCACACAGATATAGAGCGTTTCATATGGAAGAATATCATCTGCCTGCTTTGGCATCCCACACTTCATCATCACTAACAATGGTCCGCAGATCGTGGGCAGAGACTTGGCGAGGTTCTTTGAAAAATATGGTATCAAGCAGCACATGTCACTGCCTCGGTATCCGCAGGTCAATGGGCAAGCCTAAGCGTCTAACAAGACCATCCTCACCCTCTCAGACAAGAAAGGAAAATGACCAGATGAGCTCCCCAATGTTCTATGGGCATATCGCACCTACAAGGGATGAGCAACCAACAAAACTTCATTCTCCCTAGCGTATAGCTCTAAGGCGATCATTCCTCCCAACGTCATGGTGCCAAGCATCATCATTGTACTGCCAAATTTAAAGCAGAACGAGAAAGAGATGGCCACCAACTTAGACCTGGCGGAAGAAGAGCGTGGGAAGGTTGTCACCAGGGTTATGGCCTATGAGCAGCAGCTCCTCTCCAGCTACAACAAGAGGGCAAAAATCTGGCAGGTCCATCCAGACGACTTAATCTTCAGAAAAGCATTCATCACCACCCGATAGGAAGGCTCCAAAAAGATGGCTCCTATCTGGGAAAGTCCATACAAAATCAGCTGAGTAGGGGGAAGGGGCAGCTACACCCTTACCACCATGAGCCACAAAGCAATCGACAAGTAGTGGAGTGCTTACAACCTGAGAAAGTACTATGAGTGACCTTCCACCACTCCTTGGACCCCATTCAAGATGAAAAAAGTTTGAACATTTAAGCAGCTTAATGAACAAGACCTCGCATGCCAAGGATTTTCAGTTGTTATGCCATTACTACCTAAGAGCAAAGTGAATAATTTTCTCCATTCTCAATGAAGATTGAAGGAATTATTCACAAGCCTGGCTCGAGTGCATAAACAAATTGACCAATCCTGTGACAAGTAGAAGACGCCTTCTACTTGCAGACATGGCGTATGCTCACCAATAAGGCGAGGATAAACTAATCCGGAATATCCAAACGTGGATGGGTGGCACGACAACTCAGTTCCCCCTGAATGCAGTGACTACCTGAGCTAGACAACTCCTAAAATTTTCCAAGAAAGTCCTTCCCCTGGAATAGACGTAGCCGACTGAAGGATTTAATTTCGTGAGATCCGGGGTCTCTAATCGGAAGAGATGCTAATAGCAGGATTCCTACCCATGAAAGGGTTTAAATGACAAGATGGTCTGTCCTCTATGTGCAAGTCTTGATTAACGTAGCTTGGTTTTAAAGTGTTGCAATAGTAGTTAAACGACCCGCGAAATCAAGTTACAACTCGAAAGGATGTGGCCTTTGAGGTGCGATTTTGCCTACACCTCACACCTAAAACGCCTCTGAGAGCCAGGGACGATGCCTGAAGTGGTCATGCGGGTCATCTGCTTCTGTAAGTAAGATGCCTAGCTGACGACCTGATGATTGACAGCCCAAGGTAATCCGTAGGCTGAGATTTACACTTACTATGACTACGCGGACTCGTCTCCTTACTTAAAAGTAGCACTTCTGGCAGTAGATCTATGGTTTAAGTTTTGCTAGGACATAGACGAGGTATAACTATAGCAGCTATGTCGACCTCCTATGTCTTCTACGAGAAGCATGAGTTCGGTCGATGGCTCTATAAGTTAAAAAACCTCGCAACACACCATGGGAGACCCACAGCTTAAGAAGCCACTCCAAGCTAAAATACAACCATAGTAGCTATGCGGACTCCTTTGCTTTTTACGAGAAGCATGTGTCTGGCCGCCGGCTCTATAGGTTAAAAATTTCACAATACACCCCGTGAGGGCTGAAGCTTATGAAGCCATTCGAAGCCGAGATTCATAACTATAGTAGCTACGTGAACTCATCTGCTTCATACAGAGGTAGCAAGTTCGGCTGACGGCTTTATAAGTTAGAAATTCCTCATTTTTTCCTCTTGCAGGTAAAGTTCTTAAAGCCCCGAAGATGAAACTAAAACCTAAGTGACGACGTGGGGTCGGCTGCTTCATGGGAGCAGCCCACCCAGCCGACCGTCCTAAGATAAAGTCTTGCACAAAACATGGCGAAATGGAAGGATGAAGCAAAACAAGGAAAGTTTATTAAATTTGAAGCAATTTGACAAATTGGCTTGAAAGCAAAGAAAGTTCAAATAAAGCAGAACAGAAAATAAAAGAAGAAAATTCTTGAATCTAAGCAAAATGACTACTCTTTGGTAGCATGCGCAACCACAGGTTCCTCGATTTCCACGCCTTCAGCAGCCGCACCACTCCTAGCAACCAAAGCTTCCATCAGCTCATCCTCAGCTTCCCTAGCATGGACTGCCTGACCCTCAGCTGCTCCACCAAATGCAGCCTCAAACGAAAAATCAAGCAGATCAACTAGAGAAATGGAGAAAGTCTAGAAGTTCTTCTTGGAAAACTCATAATCCGACAGCCTACCCTGAATATGGTCTACATAGCCAAGCTTATAGAAATCGGCCTGACAATAAGTAAGCGCCACTTCGTGACCAGCTTTCTCATTCTTTAGTTGCACATTATGCTCAACAAGCCTAGTGTGAGCACCTTACAGCTCATCCAGTTCTTTTCTTAGGTTCTCATTAGCAGACAGCGTACCTTGCATATCCACTTCAACATGCATGAAGATAAGCTCTTTGTCCTTGGAAAAATAAGCATATCGTAGCTCCAAATTTATACGCTTAAGGTCCTTGACCACCGGAGAAACATGATTGACTTCCTTCTCTGTAGCTTTCAACATCACCTGAGTTGCGATAAGCTTAACCTTCAAATGGGCGACCTCTTGATGAACGATCTCTAGCTGCAAAGAAGTGGGAGCAAAGACATAAGACCCCTCCAAAACGAAGAGTTCAGATTGGAGCTTCTCGATCTTCAGCAGCCGGGCAAAGCTGAGCCATCAACGCCACTTAGGCTTCCTTAGCACACTTGATAGCATCCTGATGAACGCAGATAGACTCATCTACTAGGATCAAAGACTAATGCATTGTAGCAATCAGGGAGGACCTCTTCGAGTAGGCAGGACGCTTTGCAAAAGAGTCTGAGTGGATGACAACTTTCCCAACATTGTCAACACACTTAGCGCATGCATCAACGTCTTTAAGCAGGTTAGCCTTCAACAATGCATTAACCTCAGGAAAATCTCAAGCCTCAAACTTGGTGGATCTTTCGTAACTACCGGTGCGAGCAAATCTCCCATTCTCAACAGACAAGCCATAAGTCAGTCACGGCAGAAGGACGAACAAACCTAGTCGCCACCTTAACAGCAGAATCCACCTTCCTGCTCTTCATAGTGGCAAGCCTTTCAGAAGTCGAACCAGACTTAGCTCCCAAACGGTGCTTCGATGCAAACCCGGACACTGGAGGCGCCATCGAACCCTTACACAGGGTAAGTCTCAAAGAAATGGATGTGGTTACCTTTGGAGCAGCAGGTTTACAGGCTCAGGCTTGATGAAGAGAACTGAGTAGCCAGCGCCACTTAGAGTTGAGCCAAAATCTGAATCTACACAAAGTAAGAATGACGATCAGTAAACTGAAGTCATGGAGCAGCTTAAAAAAAATTTCAAGTAAGCCAAGAATGAAGCAGTTCACTTACAGTTGATAAGGACAGTTCGAACATGTAACTCAAAGAATTACCAAAACTCATTTATGGTCAAGCCAAGATCAAAAGAACTTGCTCAAGTTTGAGAATCCTACCATCGTACGAACTGCATTTGGGGAGCACTGAGCAAGCGCACATTTCATCGAGTAGAACACCTCTTGGAAAAGGCGTAATATGGAAAAATAAATCCCAACACAAAGTAATACGGGTGAATTTTGATGGCCTTCTTCATAGCAGTGGCGCCCTTGTCGCATAGTTCATGGTCGCTATCATCTTTCATCCACTTCACGCGAACCCTTGATGGAATCGCATGCCTATATGCCTCAAGAAAATCACTAAACAGCTATTCAGAATTCATCTTGACATGCACAACCTTGAAATAGCCCACCTTGCCGGAAGAACCACATTGACGGTACAAGAGTGAAGGATATTCATCACTATTGAGATCGGAGGAAGACATCTCAAAATCTCTGCAAAAATTACGAAGGAAAATATTTAGAAGGCAGCCTTCAAACAAAAATAAATAAATATATATATATATATAAGGACCACAAGCCTAACACCCCTGCACCAGCCTCATGGCCTTCATATTCTCTCGCAAGCAACATGGGCTAACACGAGGGGAGGCCTGCGCCTCCTCTTTCTTTTTTTCCTTCGCGCGCCAAGCACCCCAAGAAACAAGCCCAGTACTTTCGGCCCAAGCCACCAAGGCCCGAGAGCTGGCCCGAGCCGGTCTCTTTTACTCTCTCACCTCACAGCTGCACGGGCCCATGCCCAGCAGGGCTCCAAGCAGGCTCCATGGTTAACGGCCCAGTCCAACAGAGAGGGGGGGTGAGTGCCCCGTGCCTCTTTCTCCTTCTGCATTACACACTAGTGAGGCCCAAGGCCTCTCGGCCATATCTCTCTCTGTCTCTTGTTTGCTGCAGCAAACCCAAGTTTGCTTCACCATGCTTGGCCTATGGCATGCTCACCTAGATGGGCTAGAGTAACATGGCTCGCCCAGCCCAGCACCCCAGCGTACCAGTCACCTTGGCCCAAGCTGAGCCGTCCACCTGGCACTTCAGCCGCTTCCTACGCCACACCAACAGTAGCACAGTGCATGTGTTTGACACCTCCTCGACCCCTCGGAGCCAAATTTTCAAGTCTCAAGACTGCCAAAAAATTCAAGAAGAAGAAAATTCAAATTTTTGTTACCTTGATGCGGCACATAGAAGAAGAACAACAACAAGAGACGATTCTTTGCAATGGCAAGAGAAGAAAAATGCTAGGAGAGGGGGAAGAAAAATTTCCCCTAGCTTCTCTTCCTTGTTGGAATGATGATTGTTCTCCAAGTTTATTTAATCCTCTGCTTAAGGCAGAATTAAATAGGTATTGGGGGTAATTGGTTTCCTTTTCCTAGAAGAAGTCTATCTCCTAATCAAGAAAGAATATCAAGTTCAAATTGGGAAACAACTTTACAAACCTAAGCAGCTTAGGATTTCTCCACCAACTGCTCTTTTCCTATGTGCAGCCTAGTAGGTGTGGGGGCATTTGTGGAGCCTAAAATAATGTCAAAAATTCTAAAGGCGGCATGTGGACTTTTTCTCAAGAAAGACAAGATTGCCCTCATTAAATAGGCAAGCTTCTCAGATGCACCTAAGCGCAACTCACATCGTTGGAGGTCCCAGCAGCTGAACACAACTGGCCACAGCTCACCTGCCCTTGGCAAGGAAAAGTTAAAGCATTAAAGATAAGGATTAATTACCCAAATCCTATCTTTAATACATTCACAATTGAAGATTAACTCCAATCAGGTAAGTAATCCCTATTTAAATCAATTAGGGATATTTACTCCATTATCTCAAGATATTATTTCCTATTTAATATTGAGAATATTTAGAAAATATTTCTCCATAAAACACTTGGCCAATAGGATGCCGCCACGTGTAGAGTAAAGCCCTACCATTGTGGCTGGCCCTATCCCTATAAATAGCCCATATTCTACCAATTTTTAGAAGCTTTTGCTACCCCTAAAAAGCCCTAAACACTCTACTCTTTCAGAGAAACTGACTTAGGCATCAAAGATCCATTGGCCTAACCCCCCCTCCTTGTGGGTACGTGAGGCTTAGGTATTTGATCAAAGGTGTTGATTGTTTTGCAAGTGCAATTTCATCAAGACTGAAGACGGCAAAAATTTGAGGCATATCCTACAGATACACATCATACGGCCCGAGGTTTAAGCTTACTCCTCTGCTGTTTATGGAGAAGAACAAAGGCTACACAACCAAACACATGAGGTGAAAAATTAGGGATTGTTGGAGCATCAATATGTGATGGCAGAGTGTGAAATGGTGTCTATAAATCAACCGATGGAGATGGAACACAATTAATCAGATATGCAACTAGGGTGGGAGCTTTTCCCCAACACGCTTCAAGCAAGGAAGCACAAACAACCTCCACAAGTTGATGATTCTTACGTTCTGCAACCTTATTTTGTTGTACAGTAGATGGACATGTAGTCCGATGAACAATACCATGATGATAAAAAAACAAACGAAGTTTAGAGTTCACATACTCGCTGCCATTATCACTCCCTAACTAACTCAAGTCATACATGTGCAATCATCAATAAATGTAACAAATCAATGAGTGCCATCAAATGTAGCAGTTTTAGAGGGCCTCTAGATGTGTATACTTCAATTATCGGTTGATGCGTAAACGTGGACGGCGGCAAATTTTCTGGCCTTAAGAGTCACGATTTTCATGTCATACTGCAACGCCTTCTCTCAGTTGGTATTTGACACCGCTTGCCCGAAGATGTGGTGTAGCAGATTATGTTAAACAGTTGCAGAAGTCCAATGTTAAATAGTTGCACGCTAAAATTGTTGATGTCCTATGCAAGTTTGAACAAATATTTCCTCCATCTTTGTTCACAAGCATGATCCACATTTAACATATTTAAATCACAACATTTTTATTATCTTCAGTGATTTATTAATTCGTGATCAATTGATGATTTAACTTATTTGAATCATAACATTTTTATTTATACAGACTACTCAATGAGTTAAAGAAGAGTGTATGGAATAGGGCGAAGCCCGAAAGATCAATTGTTGA
Source organism: Pyracantha coccinea (assembly GCA_028566515.2). Lineage (NCBI taxonomy): Eukaryota > Viridiplantae > Streptophyta > Magnoliopsida > Rosales > Rosaceae > Pyracantha > Pyracantha coccinea. The sequence continues at coordinate 13,538 of JAOTRO020228798.1, forward strand.
GGCTTGGGTGGCATTTAAGTCTCTTAGGTTTTGTGCTATATACCTAAAAGACGTTGAGATGGTGTTCAATCGTCCGTAGCGCAATAATGACAGTGGTATGAGAAGGGAAAAACTTTATGTTTTCGCCTGAATCATACCACCCTTTGGCGAACCAATATGAGGTGATTCATTTGCCAAAAGGGACATGCAGGTAGCCATTGGTTTGTACTTAGTAATTGTGAAGATAATGCAGTACCCAGAAGAGCATGAAGAATTGATGAAGCGGAAACATCTTTCACATTTATTTGCCGTGAAACACCGTGAATTGTTTCCTTGTTGGTTTCACGAACAAGTAAGTTGTTTCGATTTTTTTAGGGTTGTTTCCATAAATCTAATCTTATGTCAATTGTGTTAAATTTTGGTAAAACCAAATATGTCAAATGTTTTTTTTTTTTTTTTTGTCGAAAGTCGAATGTTTGTTGTAAATTAGGTGAACAAATTGAAGGAAACCAATTCACCAACTTACAATGAAGAATTATACAACTTGGCTATCGAACCCCTAAGCACAAAACTACACTGAAGATGTCATGTAAAAGGAATCAAGTTCTTGGGAGCTAATCGTGATGACATGCTATGTACTCAAAACAGAGGGTACATGTATTGGGAGAGGGCGATATTGCAGACATTGATTTCTATGGCAAAGTAACAAGTGTTGTGCAATTGCGTTACAAAGACCATTGCCAAGTGATAATTTTAAGTGTCTCTGGTTCGATGTAGACCCTTGTAGGAATGGGAACATTAAGCAGGAATGTGGTTTACTATCGATGAACACTAATCGATATTGGTATACTGAAGACTCGTACATTTTGGTAACTATGGCCAAACAAATTTTCTACATCGATGACCCAAAGGCCAAGAGGGGATAGAAAGTTGTGTAAAGGATTGATCATTTATGATATTCTTGAACGAGATTCTGTTAATGATGACGTGACGATGACAACTTTACCGACCAACTCTTCAAAAAATTGGTGCAAAAACACTTCAAAATACTAATATTGTCCAAGAACTGTTTCAGATAGCTGGAAGCCCTGAAATAGAAATTCCTATCGACTTAATTGCAATTGATCTCTAGAAACTCTCAAGATACAATCCACCTTAGGGCACGAACAACAATGTTGATGTACCAACGGACGAGGATAATTGGAGACCAAAAGTGATGAAAGTGATGTTAGTGATATATATTGTAGTGAGGATGAGGATTAATCACAATTTTTGCCTTAAATGCAATGAAATTAATTGTATTCTATTTATTTTGTATGTAAACAAATTTAATTTATTAAATTTGTAATTAAATAAAGGATAACTAAAACATATTAAATAAATCTTGAATGATGAAAATCTATAATTCATCGCATGAACACGCTTTGCACAACAGATAATGGAACTACTTTGCGTAAAACCTTTATAAACAGCGTCGTTGTAGCACAAGAATTTTAATTTTGGCGGGGTGTGATCAAATTGTCTGAACTTGCGCGACGAATTAATTGATTTTCATTGCGCAAGTACATTTTGCGTGACGACTTATATTTTATTCGTCACCCAATGATCATTAATATTAATTTGGAAGAAAAGGTTGGGTGAGTGAATTGGTTTTAGTTTTCAAATTTGCACGACAAAAGAAATTAATTTCTTCATGTAAGGGTCTTCAATATTGCGTTTATTAAACAAAAATTTGAGCGGGTTTTTGAAAATTTTCATTAAAGGTTGCACGAAAAATGAGAGGTTTTCGTCGCACAAAAGATTGCATTCATTAAACAAAATTTTGAGCAGGTTTTTAGAATTTTCATTAAAGATTACGCGATGGAGTTTCTCGGCAAAGTGTCTTGTATTAAAACTTACAAAGAGTTTCGTCAGAATGAAAATATAAATATAGGGGGTTCATGCATCATGGAGAATGTTTTCACTCTTCGTGGATGTTTCAAATATCTTACTTTATTTTAAGCGTACTTGATTGGCAGAAAACAAATAAAAGCCTTTGAATTTTGTAGAAGAAAGCCTCCTCCACGATCCTTCAGTTTCTTAGCTTGGGGGCAAGAACATGCTAATAACGTATTGTAGCCCTAGTTTACCGAACTATTCTAAGGGAATAGAGAGGGGGAGGCCAACGACAAGAGAGAGAGAAGGGAGAAAGGGATTTAATTGTGAGGTGTGTGTTATATCACCCCATTGTGCCTTTATTTATAGTAGTAGGATAGGTTAAATTCTTACCCTAATAGGATAATATCTAACTCTAGGGAATATTCCAAGATATCCCCAGATACACTAGGATTTACAAAATAACATTCTTATTCTAAATATGACTGCAACATTATTAATATTTTAATATGTTTATTAATTTATTTGAATAAATTTTAATTAATATCGGCCCTAATATGGTTTGTATTTGTTTAACAGAAAACAACAAAGGCCAACGCGATAAATAGGTCAAAACAACTTCTCCATCACTTCAGCTCTCGATGCTACTCCTATAGGATGGAGAGCGACGTTAGGTAAACACAGTTTTTAAACAATTTAAATACATGTTACTCTCTATTACACAACTAATAACATATTTGTTATTATTTTTTAATTATGGTGGGGTCGAAGTTTCCTAAGATTGACACATTCAAGGAGGTATACATGCGGCCCGGGGATGAGTTGACGGAGGAGCTCCATGGAAGCTTTTGTAATTCTTAAATTTATAATTATTATTCAATTTAAAAAAATGTTATATAAATATTAATTAACTTGTTTTTATTATTACAGGCTACTATGGTGGAGAGGAGCCAGGCTGACACTCTCGATCAGAGACTCGGTCCTAGCGGGGGAAGGTGTATCGGGGCATGGGGAATGCCCACCATCATCAGATAGGATGGCACACCCCAACCTGGAATGTCCACTAGGACTTCGGATCGAGCTGTGCTGGGCAGCACCTGGAAGGTGACGAAGCCATAAAGTGTAGTGATGTGGA
>JAOTRO020228997.1:0-16509 GCA_028566515.2 Pyracantha coccinea
ATATTATACAAGCCTAATCCACACAACCATAAGGCCCAAACCTTCAATCCATTTCCAAGGGGTCCATGTTCTAATTACGGTTGGGATTATTTGAGTTGGTAAGTGTTTTTGTTCTACTGTTTTTATATTTCTTTATTTGAATTGTTTTATTATCTGTTTTTTTCGGTTGCTCTATCTGTATTTGAGTTTCAATTTGAACTCCAAATTGTTCTGTACTGTTTCTTCATTGTTTATGCACAATTATTTCTTCAAAATACCTTACTATATTTGTATCAAATGATGGAAGAACCTAGCCGAGGATCAAAGACGTAGTACATAAACAAAGAAGCTAGATCAGAAGGAATCAATTGATGTGACACAAAAGGAAGACAGAAGAAAAGTGCCAATGACCAAAAACAGTGAATATGCCCAGTTCAAGTGCACTATGGTTGGATTTGGTGAGAAAACGGCTGAGTCGAAGAACAAATTTCAACAAAAGCCGCTTGTCTTGAAGAAGCTTTATAGCACACCATTTGGAGCACTGATAAAGGCGTATCAAGAAGGGAAAATGACGGTAAGAAAGTCAAATTTGGATGTCAAAGAAGTTTGCGAATGGTATGACACAACAAAGAAAAAGTTCAAGTTTCAAAATGGATATAGTCATATCACGACTGAAGATGTGGTGCGGATTTATGGGATACCGAACAAAGGAACAGAAGCACCGAAAACAACAGATTCAAGAAAGGGAAAACCAGGTGCTTCTCGATTAATCGACAAGTTCTTCAGTGCAGCGGCAAGACCCGACAAGAGGGATCTCTCTAATGCAATTGAACTTGCATTTGAAGATGATTCAGAGAGAGGGCAAGATGATGCAGCATGTTTAATAGTGTTGTACTTACTTATCACTTTATTGCTGGCAAATTCTGGAAACTACCTGCCATGGAGTTACGTCCAAGCTTGTGAGAGTGTATAACAGATAAAGACATATAATTGGGCAAGAGAGATAAAAGAATACCTTCAAAACGGAATCCATAAAGCTCAAGTCAAAACTGAGGAGACGGGGAAACAATCTGCAATAAGGGGATGCGTCATGACTCTGCTGGTGAGAAAAGGAAAACAAACTCAAACTCGATATTACATAAGATTATCAGTTAAGTCTTTTTACATAAGATAATCCTTTGAACTATTCGAGCAATACTTATTTCCTACTTCATGGTGTTTATCATTCGATTGTTTTTACATGTGCATCTTGGTATGGTTAGCACTTTGTATTGAAGTCGATACTCATGGTTTAGGCACATGTTTAAATGATGAAATGCCTTGTTTAATTGTTTTCACATAAGACTTATTTACGTGTTTCTGCATTTATCAGATATTTCTATGACTAATCCATTACCCCAATTTTTACAGTATTGGTTGTGCGATCGATGAAATATGATCAAACCGATTGAAGGGAGGGAGAAAAGTGAACCCACTGCAGTGAGATAGGACCTCCACATACTCCATAAACACTTACAAAAGATAAAAAATATTCAAATCAAGGTCCAAAACCTAAAATGATTGTGCAACTTTTCTTATTATTCAAGTACGAAATTTAATAGTTGTTTATCTATTTCTGCATAGATGGACAATGCAATAGAGGAGGAAGATTCAAACCTTGTTCAAGAAAAAACTGATAACAGTGACTTTGTGAATCCTCCAACTAATTCAAATACTCAAAAAAGAAAGCTAGAAAAGCCCTGTCTTTCCCCTTTTGGATTCCATCAAGAGCCAGAGACCCCATATTTGGGAGCATTCCAATTCCCAGCTTTGATGACATTGAATCCCTGCTCGTATTCTCAGAGGTTTGTTTCTAAAATTTTTTTTTGCTTTGTCAAATGCATGAATTGTATACTACAATATCCTGTCCACATGGGTGGATAACAGAAGTAGGATCATCTAGCTTATTGTTCTTTGACAAATGATAGGATATTAACAAAATAGCTTTATACATTGTCATCCCGTCCGTATGGGTTGAACCATACACCTCCTCCAACAAAGTGGAAACAAAAGAACAACTGGTCATGTGTAAATAGGATCATGATCATCTACTTGTAATTTGTATGTTGGTATTGTCCTAAAACAGTTATGTTTCAGAGTGTAGGGTTTAGCATTTAAGAATTTAGTTTGTCACCTTAATCAACTCTAACGTAAAGTGTCATTTGAGCTGGCCTTATTTCAGTGGGTAAGTGGGCGTAGAGCTTGGTTGGATGGCAATTGAGTTGGCCTATGTAGTCCAAAGTTTCAGATATTAAGTGTAGAGGCATTTTCGTTGTAGCAACTGTATTTAGGTCATAATTCCTATCTCATGAGACTGTATTCAGGTCATAATTCCTATCTCATGAGTTTTGTCATCTGTAGACCTGTAAGTGTTCAATGCCGGATTGAAAAGCTTTGGATATCACTTTATGCTTGAAGTGGTTTCGTTTGTTCACCATTTTTTTAAGAGATGATGAGCTTTGTACATACCTATTTAAATTAATAATGTGATTCTAGAGTAAGCATATTTCTGAAAACGTGTTTAGTGATCTCAGAATTCCAATATGTATTTTGCTCATAAAGTCCCAATTGTGAATCCTCCACAACAAGGCCAAGGCTGGACGACATGTGTGAAGAAATAACTGAAGGATTCCCCCGTATGGACAAGAGAAAGATAGTGAAAATGGCCAGGAGTACAGAGGATGGACTGGAGGCCTTGGCCAAAGTTGCTGCGGTTGTAGGAGCCTTTTTATTTGATGTAATGTCTTTCGTTCTTGTCTTAGCCTTTCGGAGATCTACATTAACTTAACTTCTTCTGCGCAGGTGGTAAAAGACAGGGCCGAGGCTACCATCACCACCTCAGACTCAATTATAGCACAAGTAGCCCTCAAAGGGCATCTGAATTCTGTGGCCCCTCCAACTGAACAACCTAACCTTATCGACATTAAATCAGAACTATCCGATAATGACTTAGTTGATTTTCGAGGCTTGGCAATGGTTCCAAGGCATCATGCTTCATTGCTTGAGAGAGCATGCGTTCGCCATCCACATTTGGCCATGCACTCAAAGAGGTCCTTGAGATGGCGTGAGTTTTCTTATATGACGTTAGGGGAGCTGCTGTTTTTCCTCACTTCGACAAAGCGGAAAGAAATGACACATAAGGCATGGGAGCATCTCCAAACGATCTGGGAGGAACCCAAAGGCTTGGGGTTTGATTTATCTTGGTTAGCTCCAGTTATGGAATCTAACCTAAGCTCGAGTTCTGAAACTGAGAATATTTTCTTGTTGGAAGCACAGAAGAAGGTTGTGAAGGAGCACGCCATCAAGCTACATTGCCAACTGTTGACACTTACAATGCAATTGACCGAAGCTGAGAAAGAACTTGCTGATCTGCGGATGCTACTTAAACACGCTAAGAAAAAGCTACTGTCCAATGAGGAATTTCTATATACAGACTTGTGAATGTGCACAGATGAGAAGAATAGCTGATTTAGAGCTTAGAGTCACCGCCACAATAACGCTGTTTTGACAAGCTCAACGCAAAAATTAGGTAAATAGAATGGCTGCCTGAGCATTGTATGTTCTTCATTTGGTGGCAGTTTGAATCGTCAAGGATCTACTGTTTCACAGGCCAGCAATTTGAGCGTTGATAATCATGTTCTTTTGGATGTAGATTTATCTGTAGTCTATCACAACTGTGTATATATTCACTCTTTTCAGCAGATTGATCATATGAGTTAGTCTTGGAAAAGAAACTGATGGATCAGTTGCATTTTAGTTCCATCTGGTTTACCACGTCTATTTATTCATGTCATTTCAGTTTTGATAGTTCAGAAGCATTTTTGCTCACCACTTTTTTATATATCGCCAATGTGGGTATGACGCTAGTGGTATAAATGATGATGTGGTACATGCAAGGCCCGGTTTTTTATTCTTGGGAGATGATAACAACATTCTCACTAGAATCTTCTCGTTTTATCTTCTCAATTCTCTTTGTCATCGTGCACGTTGTTTGATGATCAAAACCAACCTTCAATGATTAAATCTGTGAACGATCAACCAAATCAGAAATCGTTGAATCATTTGATTAACGTTCTCAAATTTTAGGTCATATGTGAGAAACATGGTTTGTCTATTTATTGGATATCATTAAATGACTAAACGATTTCGAATGTAGTTCATTTTAAGTAGAGATGATCTTTAAAGGGTTACCTAGGAAATAATAATTCGGATATTATGCAATATTACAAGATAAGAAGAATGGCCGAAAAGATAAAACAAGAAAATGCAAATGAAAATGTTGCTAGTATTCGTTTACCATATTCTATCTTTCTAGTCTTCTTAATGGGCCGTCTTGGCTTTAGACCTTTTGGAAAGATCATTTGGGCTAATTTGGGTTTGGTTTGTGGGCAACTCCCAACGATGGGCATATGTCTGTTCTTTTCATTCCTGTGTCAGAAAAAAGTTACGAATTGCAAACCAAAGTAACTTGAAAAAACATGAAAATACTTTAAAATGGGATATTGTCTTAATTTTGAGATAAAAATAGAACAAATTGGATATACACACGCCATGCATAAAATCAAAATTACTAAAATATCCATCTATAAATATTAAAAACCGTCAGCTCATTACATCACTTTACGTCAATTTTCTGATTTGGAATCGAGGAAGTCGAGAGTGAATGTGAGCTTTGGATTTCTGGGTTGAGTTCTGATTTTGAAGAGAGGGAGGTGGGGGGAGAGCTGTCTACCTCGTTCCCTACAAGCGCTCTTACTCCCGCTGAAATTCTGAGTCTTTTGGGGATTTTTATTTATTTTTTTGTTGGGTTTTAATGACGTTTTGGTTTGATTTCAGGTGGTGAAAGGAGGCTCGAACAGAGGAGAATCGCAATGGAGGGGTCCTGTACACTGCTACGACGGAGGGGGACGAAGCTCGCCAAACTCTCGGAGAAGTCATCATCTACCCTCTCCTTTATTTCCGTCAAGCCCAAAAGCCAGGTCTCAAAGTAAACACCTTAAACCCCTCCCGGCACCGGAAAGGTAAATATTGATTGTTATAGTTGTAATTAACATTGGTTGCTAATTGGGTTTTACTAATTTTGTTTTCTTATTGGGTTTTTATGAAATTTTGTTTTTGTTTTTCTTCATACTAGAGATGCTTGGTACGAGCAGTGGTTAGGGAATGTGGTAGCACATTTAATTGTCATTAGGTACCCTATTATTCCTTAATCTGTACTTTAATCTTAATCTTATGGGTACAAATGAAATGATGGCAGTGTTGTTCTTGACTCATGATAAGTTATGATTACGATATTATATTGTCATGGTTATAATTTTGTTTATTTTTCTATAGTCCACATTCTGTCCACAAAGCACATGCCGGAGAAAGTGAGAATTTTTACGGGAGGCTTTTGCAGAGGCTTCCTTGTATACATTGTCAGGCAAGCCATATGTTATCCTTATAGATGAAATAGATGCACTCTGTCCTCGCAGTGATTCTAGGTAACAACCAGTGGTGCAAGAGTGGACTCTACTGAACTTTGGACATGCCCGGCTTAACATGGTTAAGTTATGTTTGATTTGCAGAAGAGAGCAAGATGTTCCTATAGACTTGCAACTCTTTACGTTGATGGACTCCAAGACATCCCCAACATCAGTACCACGGGTTGTGGTTGTTGCATCCACTAACAAAAAAACTAGGCATATAGTGTATATATTCCAAGACTCTCGATAACAAATGCGTAAGCAAATTCATAGATAGCTCAATTTTCCAATTCACTGTTTCGTCCGTTTTAGTCTGTAATTTGTGTTTGGCTACTTAGAAAATGTGAATGAATGAAGATTTGGAATTAGAATGTCGATAGTGTCTGTATGACGATTATAAGTGCAATGCGTTTTAGCTCTCTAGTAAAATTTGCAAAGCATATTCTGCAATTTTTAGATGCCATGGCTGAGGTATTGGTGGAATGGTCATCAATCGGAAATTAAATGATTACTTTTGTCTGCAGGTTTAACGTTAGCACCACTTGTGAAGGTAGATCCAAACCTAAATGTAGTTTTGACTGCATGTCTCTGTTAGACTGAGTCGTGTTTCCTCTTTCAATACAAACTCTTAAGTTTTTCACGAAGTCAATGCCTTATTTGATAAGCTTTTCTGTTTTATTTATTAGTTTTTCAAAGGTATGTTTGTAATCAATTTGGTTGTACCGTGTAATCAGGTTGTGTTTACAGTTCTGAAATTTTGAATTGTTGCTTGTAAATAGGGATTTCAAAATCATGATGTAATCTGAAGTTGGTTATAATACATAGCACCCTTTGTTGTTCAAGGTGTCCAATGCAGTGAAAACTATTTGAATTCTTAAGTTATTTTAGTCTCACAGTTTTCGTGGGTTGGTTTGCCGAAAAATATTTTTTGAATAATTGCTTTAATAACTTTCTGTAATTTTTCAAGCCACCGTGATTGCGATCACAACCCGATAAATGCGTAATGTTATATAACTGCTCATGCACATTGCATGCTCAAAGGATGCGCATGTCATGCACACTACATGCCCAAAGAATGCACATGTCATGCACATTGCATGCTCAACACATGCACATGATATGCACACTAAATACTGAAAACATGCGCATGTTTGCTAAGCAAAGAGGTGCTTCAAAGGTATAAAAGTTTCTCAACTCGTTTCTTTAAGATTTAAGTTGAGTCTTGATTCACCACAACTACTAGGCCTTGAATTTCATGGGTAAAGTGTTGTTTTTGAGTGCATACAAGCATGATTCCACCTTTAATTGTTAATTGCATGCATAGATGTTGTTCAAATGAACTAGTTTTCATAAATCATTCCTTCACTTACGTGCTCTCTATTAAGCTGAATTGAATTAATCTCATTCTGTCATCTGGTTTAAGCATCTTGTACACTTACAATTGGGTCCATTGCGTACCTTTGTCTCTTTGATTTGTTGGGGGAAAGTCATCTGGCTATGATGAAGGCTCATCTTTTAAATCCAGATTGAATACGGGAATGTCTCTTATGACTTTCTTTTTCTTTTTGGTTGTTGTTCTCCCAATTGTTTGTTTTTTGCCTTGCACGTCATTCTTCTGGATAGCATCATTGTTTGTTATAGCTTAAATGTCTACTTCTTGATCTGTTACTTTTGTCATTAATGTAACACATTTCTCCTGAAATGTTTGTTGTCCATCATCACATTTAGTTATTTGTTGGATTCCCTCATCATGGATTGTGCCTTCTTCATTTTATCCCTTCTTTGATTCGAAAACAGTATTGGTTTTTTCTTTTTTGTTGCTCTTAGTCACAGTTTGCTATTACAGTGTTTGGAGGTTTCTCTTTGATCCATCTTCTTTCTTTTCTTTAACTTCTTTCTTTTTTGTTGCCTTTGTTGTGGTTGTTTTTTGTGCCATTTTGTTTGTGTGCTTTGCATTGGTTTTGCAACATTGTCTTCTTCGGTATTGTTTTCAATCTGCAGATGAATAGTTTCCTTCTTTGTACGTGATATCTTTTCTGTATTTCCAACCATTTTCCATTGTTGCATCATTTTGGTGGTGGTTGATATGATTTGAACACTGGTTTTAGTTGAGCTTGACATTTGGAGTTTTATGTTAACTAAGACCATCCATAAAGACAGTGATTTATATAAATAGCAATTACTTTTATGAAACTGAAGAGTACAATAATATGGTGCAAATAGAAGAGTACAATAATATAGATGTTAAACTATTTCTTAAATTGAAGCTAAATTGCAAATTATTTATGAATGTAAGCTGAAATAGCAAACTATTTATGAAACAGAAGATATTTTGGAGACTATTTATGAAACAAAAGATATTTTGTGGAGACTATTTATGAAAATGAATCTATTTTTTCAAACTATTTCTGAAACTAAAGATATTTTGCAAACTATTTATAAAACTGAAGTTATTTTTACAAACTGTTTATGAAAATGTACCAACATTAGGGACCTTTTAAAATCACAGTAGTAAGTGAACTGTTGGATGATATAAGTTTATACATTACAATCTAAGTTCGTAAAATGTGTTAGTTTTGTGGATCTGTGGTGAAATGTTGTTCGGTGAAGAGAAATAGTTGATTTTACGGAAATGATGTTTAAGTTCATGCATGTGAGTGTTTGTGCTTGATTCGAGTTGATCTAATTTATGCAAGTAGTGAACTAGGTATAAAATTGTTAAATTTGTGGAGGAATAGTGTAAGATTGTTACCTTGGTTTTTCTTTACGCAGATTGGTGCAAAGAAGTTAATGATGGAGTTCGATAACTTTTGCTTGGTTTTATATGTGAAGAACTTGGATGATATGGAGAATTGAGAACCTTTTGCTCGGTTTTTCGTTCTCTGTTTTCTGTAAATGAAAATTTGGTTGTATGCATTAATAGAAGTTTGTTTTTGCACGGGAATGGTGTGGGTACGTAGGCGGTAAACTTGTTGGAGCTATATTTGGGCTTTATTTTTTTACTATTGTTTGGGTTTTTTTAAAAATTATTTTTGTACTATTGTTTGGCCTTTTTGTGATATATTTTAATTTTTTAAATATAAAGAATAAATAGTGTCAACTTATTAATATATTTGACACTAAAGGGGTATTTGTTTGTTTTACTTTGCTTTTTCAATTAATGAATTGGCGATTTTTTTTAATTTTGTTGTTGATTATTAAGATTTAGTGCGATTTTAATATTAAGAGGAGATAACAATGTAGAAATATGTCAACTTGAATCACCTTGCTTGATCTCTACCCTCATAATCTCATAGGCCCATATTAGTTTCAAAAATAGTACAAACTTATTCATAAACAGTGTTCATTGGCACTTTTCATTTTTTTGCAATAGATGTAACAAAATTAAGGCAAAACTGTTATAAATGTCACAATTCAAACCTATCAAGGAGAAGTGGTTGTTGTCAAATTTGACAAAAACTTGAAACTTGAGATTCATAACATAATATGAAGTAAATTTGTTATAAACTGCACCATTATTTTATATCCAGTCATTTAATGCAATATGAAATTACATTCATTAATTAATTCACAGGCTAATAATGTCTTCTTCAGTATAACCATTTGGTATTGTTGCTTTTGTCCTTGATTTCCTTCTTTCTTCAAGCACCCCTTGCGGTCTATTCAAATAGATATTTGCATGATTCACCAATGCAGTTACAATTTTAGCCATTTTCTGGAATACTTCTCCCTTGTTGAATGTGGGTTCTATCAATTTACCCTCTTGTACTTGTTTGTGCATAGTGAATGAAAAATATCCCACTGACACACCCCGACCTAGATCGAGGCATGCTGGCCGTCACGTGAGGGTACGTAGCCATGTGCGCAATGTGGAAATGAAAATGATATGAAGAAATTCGAGTAAATAAAAACCAACTAGCTAATTTATACTAAGGAATGAAAGTGCAAGCATGGCGTTTAGGTGTAACTACACATAATTAGAGCATAAGTAGCCTAAGTGTAGTCCAGTAGTACAAATACTAATTATACAATACCAAAGGTAGTCCTACATTAGTGATGATCTGTCAGAATTGCCGAGAATTCCTCGCAAGCCACCAACAAGAAGTCCTACCTAGAACCTGGAGGGGTGCAAAACAGAAAGTGTGAGTGGGTAAAAACAAAGCTTTTCAAAACCATTTCAATTATCAAAGGTAGTAACCCCTCGCCGTAAAACCTGTATAATTTCCTAGAAAATAGTATACATATCTATCTCAAAACCATTCTCAGAAAAGCAAGATCCACATGAATGCCATGACAATTATCTCAACATAATGAAATAACCAACCAGATGAAATAATTCCATAAAAAGTAATAAGTCAGCCGGATCCACCTATTGTGGCATGTACCGTTGAATTCATAGCTCATCCATCAATCTAGCTGGAGTCACCTATGTGACCTGTAAGGCACTAAACCTGCACACGAGTCGGAACCACCTATAGTGGTCTGTACGACAAGACTGAGTGTAAATAAGTACGCTCAAGTGCTACGATCACGTGAAGATTGTGCAAATAATTGCGGGTCACCTACGAGTCGGAACCACCGATAGTGGTATATACGACAGGCATGTGCACCTAACTTGGATCCAAGATGAGCGTGTGGTGCGGAAGGTGAACATCACGTGAAAGACTGCGCTCTATCCACAGGCGCAAGCACTAACACCGGAGTGCAGGATGATGAGCTCTAAATGCATCAACTATAATCATAACCATGAAATTTACATCTACAATCTATTAACTCACCTGGAACTTACCTGCGCATCTGCAGCGTCAATAATATTATATGCACATCTATACTACTGTATAAATTAAAATGTGATACATTTGACGTGGCATTTCAGAATATAAAACCATTTAAATAAGTTTTCTAGGAAAAATGCTAGCATATACATATATATTGAAAACCAAAAGCCCACTCACTGATATGTGGAAGGGTCGTAGACTCCTAATCTTGCTTGGTTGCGCTTGTCCTTAGGAAATGTCTCACCTATATGCGAAATAACTATTTTAACGTTATTTTAAACACATAACCCAAAACTAGGTAATAACTTCTCATATGTTGCTCAAGTGAGGTGTTTGAATATACCATCGTGGCCTACTCAACCCCACGAACATCCCCATATTTTTAGAAAAAATTTCTGATGCCCCACGCCCTGGCCAAGGCACAGCCACGCGCAGGCACGTGCCTGACACACTCACAGATTCCCTAACGGCGTTAGGGAATATTCCGTTAACTAAAAGCATATACCGTTAAATATACCTGACGCTGTTAATCGCCATTAGGAATATTCCGTTAAAGTTGACGGAATATTCTTCTTTCTTCTCCGGTGGATCGCCGGACTCTGCCGCCGACCGCCGTCTACGTTGCCGGAAACTGGAAAATTTCTAAATCTTAATATCTCCGCCATTTCACAACCAAATTTCATGAAATTTGTCTCAAATTGAATCTCTAAACGAGTAGAGCACATTCTTACCTTTCAAAGGTCCTAAAACCAACAGAAAAATGGCTGGAGAAATCCTTAAAAATGGCTATTCCTGCAAACCCACAACCAAGCTCATCTCGACGTCTACACTTAACCAAAACTAGCCTAACATGCTAGAAAAGATGAATGATTACCTTCTTGAGTATTAAATCCAGCTAAAACCTTCGCGATCACGTAGACGAAAATTCCACTCCTTGTCGGAGCTCGGGTATCTCAAGTTCTACTAGTTTTTTCCTCAAACCAAGGACATGGCTCGACTCCTAGGCTTGCAAGGAGTTCAAAAATAACCTCTGCTAGCTCGATCTGTGAGAAATAAAGCTGGTTGAAGAGTTGACCGTACGGGTTGTACAGACGGAATAGAGAGTTCGAGAGAGAGAGAGTACATGAAGGTGTGCACATGTGGTGTATGTGTGCCTGTGTATCCGGATTGGGTACCACCTAAAAACCTTTACCATAAAGTGCCTCAAAAGGTGACATACCAATGCTCGAATGATAGCTGTTATTGTAGGCGAACTCCATCAAATCCAAACGCTTAAGCCAAGTATCACCAAACTGCAATACTGAAGCTCTTAGCATAATCCAACGTCTGAATAGTCCTCTCAGATTGCCCGTCTGTCTGGGGATGATATGCCGTACTATAGAATGACCTTGAACCAAGAGCCTCTTGAAATGCCACCCAGAACTTGGAAGTGAACCTAGGATCTCGATCCGAAATGATACTAACTGGAACCCCATGGTATTTAACAATTTTCGATATAAATAATTCAGCTAATCGGCTTAAGGAATATTTCTCCTTTACTGGTATAAAATGTGCTGACTTAGTAAGCCGATCCACAATCACCCAAATACCGTCGTAACCATTTTGTGTAGGAGGAAGCTTGTACACGAAATCCATGGTAATATCTTCCCATTTCCACTGTGGAACGGGAAGTGGCTGCATTAATCCAAATGGCTTTTTCCTCTCAGCTTTGACATATTGACAAATTGCACATCTACTCACATATTCGACAATTTCTCTTTCATACCCAGCCAATAATAAAATGGTCAAATGGTATGATACATTTTAGAACCTCTAGAATCCATTGCATAAGCTGATACATGCGCTTCATCAAGAATTTCTTTCTTTAATTGTGCATTATTCGGCACATACATTCATTTCTCATGCATAAGCATGCCATCCGATTCTTTAATTCTGAGATCTTTCTTTTTTCCTTGATTCCTGGCCGAATTAACTCCTGGGATTCTTCATCATTCATCTGAGCCTTGAGTATCTGATCAATTAAAATTGGTCTAACTTGAAAATTAGCAAGTAAAGCTTCATCTCGCTCTTCCATCCCCAACTCCACTCCAGTGGATCTCAAGTCTGCAAGAAGAAGGATACGACTAGCATATAAAGCATTAATTCTGCCTTGAGACTTCTTACTAAGTGCATCTGCCACCACATTTGCACGACCAGGATGATACTCAATCATGCAATCATAATCACTTAGCAATTCTATCCACCTTCTCTGGCAAAGATTAAGATCCCTTTGGGTGAAAATATATTGAGGACTTTTATGATTCGTAAAAATCTTACATTTTTCTCCATAAAGATAATGTCTCCAAATCTTAAAGGCAAATACAATAGCTGCTAGGTCAAGGTTATGAGTAGGATAATTCATCTCATGAGTCTTCAACTGTCGTGAAGCGTAAACAATCACCCTATCAACATACATCTTAGGCCATTCAAGGAAGCATCACTGTAAATCTCAAAATTACCATTATCATCTGGAAGCGCAAAAACAGGTTCATGAGTGAGACAATATTTCAACTGCTGAAAACTCTGTTCACAATTATCGTCCCACTCAAATTTAAGATCCTTCTTAGTCAACCTCGTCAGTGGTAATGTTATGACTGAAAAATCTTTAACAAACCGTCTATAATAACCTGCTAAGCCAAGGAAACTCCGTATCTTAGTGACGGTTCGTGGCTGCTCCCAATTCTCAACGACTGCTACCTTCTGAGGGTCCATCTGAATACCTTGGGCTGATATAACATAACCCAAAAATGCCACTTGATCTAACCAAAATTGACATTTGCTAAACTTAGCATACAATTGATGTTCCCTCAATCTTTTCAACACCAAAGTAAGATGTTGAACATGCTCTGCTTTAGACTTAGAGTACACCAAAATATCGTCAATAAAGACAATGACAAACCTGTCTAAATATGGTTGGAATACTCGATTCATCAAGTCCATAAAAGTTGTTGGTGCATTAGTTAACCCAAATCGCATCACAAGAAACTCATAATGACCATATCAAGTTCTAAAAGCTGTCTTAGGAACATCCTCACTTCTGATCTTCAATTGATAATAACTAGACCTCAAATCAATCTTAGAAAACACACAGGCACCTCAAGGCTGATCAAATAAATCATCTATACGCTGCAACGAATAACGGTTTTTAATCATTACCCAATTCAATTGTTGATAATCAATACATAGCCTCAAAGTCTCGTTTTTCTTTTGTACGAATAAAACTGGAGCTCCCCAGGGTGAAGTACTAGGCTGAATGAAACCCTTATCAACTAATTCCTGTAACTGGATTTTCAATTGTCTTAATTCATTAGAGCAATTCGATAAGGAGTTAGAGAAATAGGGTTTGTACCTGGAAGTAACTCAATAGTGAACTCCACGTCCCAGTCTGGCGGTAGTCCAGGTAAATCATCACGAAATACGTTAGGGAAATGCCTGGCTACCCGTACATCCTCCACACTACTAGGTGTATTGTCATTCAATGCCACATGAGCCAAGTATCCCTGACAACCTTTCCTTAACAACCTTTTAGCCCTCACGGCAGAAATAACGCCGTGCCTTATTCCACTATGCTCGCCCACGAAGGTAACCTTAGGCAATCCAAAACGATGGAAAGTGATTGTCTTCCCGTAGCAATCAATATTAGCATGATTGTATATGTGCCCAAAATAACATCAAAATCAACAATATCTAACGAAATAAGGTTAGCTGGCATAACAACATCCTCCACCAACACAGGACATCCTAGATACACACAGCTAACATAACATGTCTCTCCTCTAGGCATAAAAAATTCTAACTCATACCCAAGAGGTATGGGATGAGGTTGTGTCGTCTGAGCAAATGTATGAGAAATAACGGAATGTGTAGCACCACAATCAATTAACACTTTAGCAAAATGACTAAGAATATCCAACGGACCCATGATCAAGTCAGGATTATTCTAAGCATCCTGCATCGTAATGTTGTGAACACGTCCCTGAGCCTGATGTCGTCCTCCATGACCTCTACTAGCTTGATTATTACGTCCATGCACACTACGCCCCTGACCTGGCTGATTAGGTTGCCTCAATGATCCTACACTACTAGAAGCAACCTTCACGTGCTGAGACTGTCCTCCAGGACTGGGATCCACCATCTAAATATGGTGGATATGGCATATAACCTCTAGAATACTGAGGGTAACCACTCTGCTGATACGGGTCATGTGGATACTGATACTGCCCTGCAGAATAAGGGGCTGCGTTACCCTGATAATGATAAGCACCCTCGTGACCTGTTTGGGTATAACTACTAAGTCTTGGAACCTGTTGGATTGGAATTGGAGGTGGTAAAGAAGGCGGATGGGGCCTCTCCTAGTTCTGTGGACACTGAATAGCCCGATGCCCTACTTGACCGCAAGTATAGCATCCGCTACTGCTTCTCTTACATTCCCCAAAATGCCGATTATTACACTTACGGCATAAGGGAGCACTTGCACTGCAAGAATCTCTCTGTCTTTGAAATCGAGGACCTCTTGAAAATCTACAACCCCTTATTGGTGCCACTTTTCTTAAAACTTTGAGTTTGACGAGGTCCTTGAGACAATTGACCCTTACGTTTATCATTTTTCTTCTGGTTACCATCTTTTTCTTCTTCCTCCTCGCTATCACTGAGCATATTTTATGAATCTTCCACTCGCAACAGAACCTCATAAAACTAGGATAAGTAGCACATGGAGTCGTGGATGCCATGGAACGCCATTTCTTCTTAATGCCCAGCCTAAAACGACGAAACATCTCTGCAGGATTAGAGGCAATCTCAGGGCAATAACGAGACAAATCAGTGAACTTCCTGTAGTACTCATTAGCTGACATTTTCCCCTGCTTTAGGTGCGTGAATTCTTGCTTCTTCCGATCTATATACTCTGGAAGTGTGAATCTCTTTTGAAATAGCCGCTTAAAAACTTCCCAATCAGCCGCTTCCTCTGGTGGTAATTGAGTAGATTCTTGACCCCACCAGGATGCAGGTTCCTTACCGAAAAACCAGGTAGTCATCTAAACCCACTTATCCTCCAGAAGGTTTCCCTGTCTTTGCATCAAACTGAAAGTTTTCTCAAGATGGTTGAGCCATCGCTCAGCTCCCTCATGTCCTTCATTACCCACAAAATTATTCAACTTCAAATTATAGACAGTCTCCAAGCGTGTCCTCTGGGGAGGACGAAGCGAAGACTGAATGACATTGGCTATAACTTTCGCTAGTTGAGCAATATCGGGGAAACTAGACTCAGCTGAATGACGTAGCTCTCTACGAGGCGGCATGATTATGACAGAAGACACCAAAATAATTAGAATATTCACAAAATATGCAGGACTGCCAAACCTAAGCTCTGATACCAAACTGAAATACCCTGACCTAAATCAAGGTGTGTTGGCCGTCACGTGAGGGTGACGTAGCCATGTGTACAGTGCGGAAGTGATAATGATATGAAGAAATGCGAGTAAATAAAAACAAAACTCGCTAATTTACACTAGACAAATAAAAGTGCAAGCAACGCTATTTTAGTATGATTACACATGATCAGAACATAGGTATCCTAAGTGCAGTTCAGCAGGACAAATTCTAATTACACAATACCAGAATGATGGTCCTACATTAATTACAGTCTGTCAGAACCTCCGTCAACTCCTCATAGCCACCAATAAGCACTCTTATCTAGAACTTGAAAGGGGCGCAAAACAGAAAGTGTGAGTGAGCAAAAACGAAGCTTTCCAAAACCATTTCAATTATCAAAGGTTGTATACATATCCCAGAAAATAGTATACATATCTATCTCAAAACCATTCTCAGAAAAGCAAGATCCACAAGAATGCCATGACAATTATCTCAACATAATGAAAGTAATAAGTCAGTCGGATCCACCTATTGTGGCCTATACGGCTGAATTCATAGCTTATCCATCAATCTAGCCGAAGTCACATATGTGACCTGTACGGCATTAAACCTGCACACGAGTCGGAACCACCTATAGTGGTCTGTACGATAGGACTGGGTGTAAATAAGTACGCTCAAGTGTTGCGATCACGTGAAGACTGTGCGAATAATCACGGGTCGCCTACGAGTCGGAACCACTTATAGTGGTTTGTACAACAGGCATGTGCACCTAACTTGGATCCAAGGTGAGCGTGTGGTGCGGGAGGTGAACATCACGTGAAGGACTGTGCCCTATCCAC
>JAOTRO020229476.1:0-16494 GCA_028566515.2 Pyracantha coccinea
AAGCATAGCCACAATGCTAAATGCTTCAAGTTCAAACTATCTAGGTAATTACAAGTGGAGTTTCAGATGAAGGAACACTGATGTTTTATCTTACATTGCAGACAAATTTTTGTTTGATTTTCGTTTCGGTGCTTCAATTTTGGCTATGATTTTTTATGCATTGGACATCAACATGTGAAGAGGAGAAATTTAAATACGTCATCACACTGATGTTTGGTGATAAAAGGATAAATATATGTGTATATTTTTCTAGGAAAACTAATGAAAATTGCTTTTAAATCTTTGTATCATAATGAGCATCGAAGAAAATTAGAAGAATAAAATGTCTTTGGAAAGTGAGAATGTGCCAAGAATATTCAAGAAGAGGGGAGAGAAGAATGTAGTACCGTTAAGTTTCATAAACAGTCTAGTAAGTTTTATAAACAGTGTCGCAAGTTTTCATAAATAGTGCAGTAAGTTTCATAAACCGTGTCGTAAGTTTCATAAGCAGTGTGAGGACGCATGGGTCTGCGCGTCAGATTTTTTTTAAATTTTTTTTAATATTAAAATTATGTCTTTTTATTAAAATTTAAGTTCTTTTGTCCCTTTTATTAAAATTTAAGGGTTTTTCATTAAAATTTTAGTCTTTTTAATTAGATAAAATTAAAGTATGATTTTTTATTAAAATGAACTTAGTCTAAACCCTTTTCATGAAAGTTCCTTTTTTTTAATTGATCTTTTCCTATATTTGATTTATAGGCCTCTAGAGTTGTGAATTATGGACAAAAAAAAAAGAAAGAAAAAAGACAAGTAATTTGGATGAAAAGAAAGAAGGTGACTTAGACAAATCTTTTTTGTCGATAAACTCAAACCAATCAAAATCAATCGATTATTGATTAATATGTAATCGAACACAAGTTGAAAATAAAAACAAATCTTCTACTCAGACCAATGCGCTTGACTTTTGGATCAAGTCAAGTGCGTGGAAAAACATTCATCATGAACATCTTTTGCCTTTAGGGTCTACCAAGTGGATTCCCAACGGTTTTAAAAACTGCCTTTCAACTCTTTACTATGCATGCAATAAAGAATCAGCTGATGACTTTGAATGAAACCGAAACCCACCGGAACAATTGAAAATGTCTACTACTGGTTTGAAAAACCATAAAAAATTCCAACAAAAACAAGGTTCAACACTCTTCAGTCACAAAGGGGAAAGCTAAAACAACGAGGACTCAATCTTGTTCCTACTATATGGACTTCATCTGATTCGTTTGTAAGTAGGAAGATATAATGTTTTGTCCTTGGGACGATGCGGGCAGTCCTCACTCCAGTGGACACCATCTTCATTGCAATAATTGCACCACGTGACAACAGCATATCCAGAATGTTCCCCAAAGTAGCAGCAGGGCTCATGGCTGTTATCAATACTAATATAACAGTACCTACAAAGTATTCCATAGCCAGGGCCAACAGTAGCACCCGATGGGACCATCTTCCAGTACGGGCAATTGTGACTGAAGTGCATATTGTCCTTCAGACAAACAATACAGCGCCCAAAAGCAGCTTCTCCTTCGTCGCCGTCTTTGTCTTTGTCCTTGTCCTTTTCTTCTTCTTCTTCCTCCTCTTCATCTTCCTCTTCCTCTTCCTCTTCCTCTTCCTCTTCTTCTCCTTCTTTGATTCCCATCCTCGCTAAAATCTCCGAGGGCCACAAGAAGGATTTGTTGACCTCGTCAAAGGCTTCAGTACCTGTTTGCAGATCCATTAATGTTGTAAAATTAGCCCTAATTCCCCCTCACAAGAAGGATTTGTTGAGCTCGTCAAAACAAAAGCTGTTGATAATCTTATTCCTCCTCACAAATTAGCCCTAATTCTTACAAAATCAAATTAGCCCTAATTCCTACAAAATCAAATTAGCCTTCATTGTAACTTGCTTACAATTATTATGCAGTAAAGATTGAATTCCAATAACAGAGACGTTGAGAATTCTAATACTCCATAGGTCAAAAGCAAAAGTTGCAGACAATCTTATTCCCCCTCACAAATTAGCCCTAATTCCCTCAAATTAGCCTTCATTGTAACTTGCTTTGTTATGACCCGGATTATCTTAATCATAGTTAGACATTGAATTAGTTAGTTAAATGGGGACTATTACATGTAATTAGGAAAGTTTGTTAGATTCTGCTAGCTGGCGGTGGGGTTGGAAGTATTATAAATGGTCCAATGTGTAATGGTTTTGCCCAGTGGTTAATTTGATAAAAAGAAATATAAACAAAAACTATTCAAGAGCTCTGCTCTCTCTCTTCCTTCCCTCTCCATCTCTATCCTCTGTGTTACTTGCAGGTTGATCAAGGGAATTGAGAATTGGATCGTATCATGCTTACAATTATTATGCAATAGAGATTGAATTCCAATAACAGAGACTTTGAGAATTCTAATACTCCATTGGCCAAAACCAAAAGTTGCAGACAATCTTATTCCCCTCACAAATTAGCCCTAATTCCTACAAAATCAAACTAGCCCTAATTCCTTCAAAATCAAATTAGCCTAAAAATCAAAAAGAAAAAATATACCTGTCGGTTTCTTCTCTTCAACAAGCGCCTGCGCCAGGTCGAACTTCGATGCCCCGGCTTTCATCGTCAGATCGAGGTTGTAGGGTGAGATCGCACAGAAAGAGAGAGAAACTGTGAATCTTGCGTTGAGGAGATTGCCGGTTATGGTGAGAGAAGGATGCGGATTATCATGATGTAGTTTTATGTCAAATTTTTATGCGAATAAGTACAAAATCAAAATTTTTATTGCCACATCTACATTTGATGTGAATAAGTACATTTGATAAAAAAAAAATTATGCGAACAAGTATATTTGATAATTCGGTTAAACAAATGCAAAATTTGACATAAAACTTTGCAATTCTACATTTGATAAAAATTTGACCATAATCAAATGTAGGTGTAGCCATAAAACTTCAGATGGCCACACCTACATTTGATAATTCGATCGAATAAGTACAAAGTTGCGTAGAGGAGATTGTCGGCTACCAATAATCTAGTTAAAATTCGCTTTTAGCGAGAATCAAATCTAAAACTCTCACTTAACAGCGAAGATGAATACTAGTAAATCGTTGAGTCAAGTCATTTAATACTTACAAACTTCCACATCAGTTAATTCGAAACGATTAGATTTTATTTAAGAGAAATTCTATGTAAACTCTAATAGTTGGACAGTTTTGCCGCTACACAGAGCACGGGATATGGACATATAGGGTTTTTAGATTACTAGTACACTCTAACCGACGGCGTATAATTCGCTTGAAATGGAAGACGCAAGAATTCCTTCTCTTTCTTGAAAAAGCAAGAAACCAGAGAAATCTCAGCTGAGCTCTTCCCGGATCAACGTTCTTCGGCAAATCGCCAAGCCCAATCGTGACAAACGAATCGAGAGCAGGTCTTTCAGGTACAATGTCTAATACCCCGTGTTTTGAATCTTTCAAGAATGTAATGCATTCGTGATTTCATAGCCTTGCCTGTCTTTAGAGTCATTTGATCTTGGAGATCATCGTAATCAAAACCTCTGCATCTCTCTCCTGCATTTCTTTTACGTTCTTCATTGTTTTTAATTGATTGCCGGGCTCATCTCATTGCACCTAAAAGGAAATTCTACAGAAGAAAATAATGGGTCGACTTCTTTCCCGAAGAATAATTAATTCCTGACTAAATTTGTCGTTAAAATTTTGTTTCTCTTTCTCTGTCTATTACACAGAAATCAATCTTATCGAATTTTACCTTCTTTTATAATTTGAATAGCATGCCAGTTTTTCCGGAACGACAATCATCGCGATCCCCCTACGCGAAGGAGTATTGATTGGTTATGATTCCAGGGCGATGTGTGGGTACTTCCATGGGCGTATAGGTATATTCATTTACTATTTTTTCGGAATTTTCTTAGTTTCTAATTTGTCTTTAATCGTATTCTTCACATTAAATGTATAACTTTTGTATTTAGTCTCAGAGACAGCCAAAAAGGTTGCTAGGTTCACATCTGCGTCATTACCCTCACCCGTAGTTGTTGGATTTGCGGGAAACGCAGGACGCTGTGAAACAATGTGCACCAAAGTTCAGGAGGCCATATCATCCGTCGAAGCGTTGCAAGGCGTTGATGAGCCTATTACTCACATGGCAAACCTGGGATGCACTTTCATGGAGCCCATTACGAGGCCCGTACAAAATTTTGACTGCTATATTGCTGGAATGCAAAAGGAGGTAACAATTCTAAACTCTCAGTGTATTGGGTAGGGCTACTGTATTTCTTCTCAAGTATTATTGGGTGCAGAGAGCCACTGTTTTGACTGCTTATTACCCTGTTATTATTGGGTGCAGAGGGCTACTGTTTTTCTTCTCAAGCATTCTCACGACGAAGAAATTGTACCTAGCGTCCATGAGATGGAAACATGCATTGAGAGATGATTTGCAGGTAGCAACAAATGCAATTAGATTGTAATATGTTCTTTAAACTTAAAATAGTAAAAGGCATAAAAGTCACGTATTCATATCGCTGTGCCAAATTTTGTACATTTCTACAGAACTGTGATTTAAAATTTATGATTATTTAGTAACCATATCAGCTCAAAATTAAAAAAGCTCTAGAGTAAAAGTATGTCTGCATTTTCTTCATCATGCTTTCTTGAACATATCAAGCTTGCCAAAAGTCCGTCGTCGACCTTTGCAATGTAGACATAACTTTTTCTTTCGCCTTCCAACTCTAGTATTGAACTAAATGGCATTGAGGTGGAAGGCGAAACAAACAAATATGTCTACATAGCAAAGGTCGACGACGGATTTTTGGCAAGCTTGATATGTTCAAGAAAGCATGATGAAGAAAATGCGGACATACTTTTACTCTAGACCCTTTTTAATTTTGAGCTGATGTGGTTACTAAATGATCCCAAAATTTAAATCACATTTCTGTAGACATGTACAAAACTTGGCACAGTGATGTGAATACGTGACTTTTATGCCTTTTCCTATTTTAAGTTTCAAGAACGTGTTACAATCTAATTGCATTTGTTGCTTCCTGCAAATCATCTCTACTATAATTTTCCCTGTTGAGACAACCTGCAAATATTTCTTTGTTGATAATATTGTGTGCATGCAGTTAACATTAACATCTACATATGCATGAGTAAAACACGACATTTTGATCTGAGTTTCATGTGCTGTGTGGGATTCTTACTATACCAACAACTTATCTTATATTGGAGACAACCACAATGATAGTCCGCCATGGGAGAGCTTGCTGAAGTTTGATCAGTGGAAAGACAAGTAAACGACTGTAATTTGGTTTGGACTTGGGGATTCCTTAGAGAATAAAAAGCAATGGACCATGAGATTTTGGGTTGTTGGCTCACTACATAATATTTTCATGATTGAAAGGACAATATCCCATGTTTGAGCTCACTTCACAATATTTTCATGACTGAAACAACAATTTTTACACCATAACTGAAAAAAAAATCATCGTCACAACAATTTGCTCCAATAAAAAACTAATTAAATCATCAGACTAAATTTTGCATTGAGACCAAAGAAGTAGTTAGGATCGTATTAGTTCATCAAACCATACAATAAGAGATTAATTTTCAAAGGTCATGATTTTTATATACAGTTGTTAAACTTATTTACAATCCGAAAATTTATTGTGTAGATGAGACATATTGTCCTAGGCACCATAATCGAAAGTAAGAACGAGGTCATGATCAAACACAAATTACGAACGAATAATTTGCTCGCAATTCTTTGCCATACAAACTATAGAACGTTACAATTTCGGAATAGTATCTAATCCACTCGGAGGACGAGTGAGTAAATTGCTTGAAATTAGAAGGCCTTATCATGATAACGCATTTGAAACACAGTGTGTGTACCAAGTAGAAAAAGCCACCGTTTTTGAACTGTGATAATGAAATCCGCGGGTTTGTCAACATAAAAACCTACAACACGACAAAAAAAAAAAGAAGAAAAAAAAAGTTGGAAGTATATTATATAGAATAATAATCTTTCTCTAATATATGTTATGTGTAATTAAAATGTGAATCAAAATCACACATTTATCAGTTTTGACTAATACATTATAATAGTTTGACAATGTAAGAAGACATCTGACGATCCCATTAAAACCAGATCACTACTCTAATAAATAAAATCAAAAAATATATTTCTTTCACACACAAAGTGATCAGTGGCCTTCGCTATATATATATATATAGGCCCTTTAACAAGAGCGATTTCTATTTTTAAAAAAAATGGAGATATTCTCTTGACCGTTTGATTTTTTTTAATGAAATTGTGTGGTTGTGATTAAAACATAGGCCACATTTTTTAGAAAAATGAGGATCCTCTTGTTAAAGGATTCCTTATCTATATAATAAGATAAATTAAGGAAAGAGATAGGTAAATAATTATCATTGGCGCTTGTTTGATTATACAAGTCTTAGTTAGTATAACCTCACCTGTTCAACTTTATTTTTCTTAATTTCTTAAATAAGGTGGGTATGAGTCACTTAATTGTGAGATTCCACATCGCCCAGGAGAGTGATCCTTATATGTATATTCTCATCCCTACCTAGCACGAGGCATTTTGGGAGCTCACTGGCTTCTGGTTCCATCGGAACTTCGAAGTAAAGCGAGTTCACGCGAGAGCAATCCTATGATGGGTGACCCACTGGGAAGTTCTCGTGTGAGTTCCCAAAAATAAAACTGTGAAGGCGTGGTCAGGGCCCAAAGCGGACAATATCGTGCTACGATGGTGGAGCGGTCCCAGGATGTGACATAATACTATGATCTAGTGATATTTTTTTTCATTGGTAAGTGAAAGGTCTGAGAGTCAATTCTCGCCAAAGGCGAATTTGAACCACATTATTGCTAGTCCATTGTGAGGTTTAGTCTACTTCTCCACCCCTTACAGTAGATAATTTGTTAAAATAAAAAAAGGGTTGGGTATGATGGACCAACTACAGACTACAGTAGTCATGAATCAAGCAAAATATTTTGGCTTTGTGGTTTTTTCTCATAACATGCAATTGATACTGCATAATAAAGTTGGCACAGTAAACACATAAATTAAGTTGACGATTTATAGTCTTAATTTACTTCATACTGATGGTGAACAAATGGAAAGAAAATCAACAAAACAGCCTATAAAAAAGAAAAAAGATTATTCAGTGATTAATTAGCCTTGACACGGTTCAGTTCGATACAATATGGGAGTAAAACCAAAAGGGGAGCCCAAAAAAATTCGGTATGGCTGAGTTCGGTGCCAAGAGGTGAACCAAACCTATACCTAACATTTATGAGTTCGGTTCGATTCGGTATGAAACTTGTCTGTTTCGGTTTTGGGCAAAAAAGGGGTCCTGCTATGGCTAAAAAAAGGGTCATGCTAGTGATAAAATTAGGTCCATTCCCATGCCAGTGGTAAAAGGATCCATCCATTTGCAACATCAAACATTCAGTTAAACCTTCACCACCAAGCATCATCAAACAAAATGCCTTATGTCATTAGTACAATCCAAATGAAAAGGCAAAGTCCAAAGCAAATGCCTTATGGCATTAGGACAACCCAAATGAAATAGCAAAGTTGAAGTTTAAGAATGATGGTGAGAGAGACTGGGAGTCTGGAAAGAACGATGATGGTGGATTGTGGAAGACGGCGGCTAGGTTGGAGAGAGACTGGGAGTCTGGAGAGAATGATGGTGGTGGACTTTGTGTGGAGGACGGCAGCTAGATCAAGTGTTGCAGATTCTATGTATGGACTCAGGTACCACCCGATTAAACCCAGCCACATGGCTAAAGAAATGCTATATACTGGTTCGGTTTTGTACCGAAACCCACAAAAAAACTAAAACAAACTGAACCGACCAGTTTTTTCCTGGTTCAGGGCCGAGATCAGTTCAGTTCTCAATTATAATGTCTATTTTGGATTGCCAATAATGTCATTCTTAATAATCCATTAAAATGCTGGCTAGATTTGTCTTGATTCGAATAGAAGAAATGAGCATGATTCCATTACCATGTGAGCGTTTTATAGTTTTGATCAAAGCTATAATGTCAAGGCTGGTTTTACTTGCAAGTATCAATTCACATGTAGAAGAAACACAAAGAAACGATAACTAATTTACATTAAACTCATATAATTCTTACATTATATTTATATAAAGGGTTTGAATTTGAAACACAATAGATTAAAGAGAAAAAATGTATCCACAAAGGCAATCCACCACACTACAAAATATGTGAGCAAAGGTCACTATAGTTTTGTCACCAATAAAGGAATGCTGTGGATTTCTTATTTTTATGTCACCAAAATATGAATCGGTGTGTTTTGCAAGAAGCCATATGTGTACTAGATTTATTAAACTCACGAGCTGTGATATTTCAGTATTTTTAAAATCAGTTAGGAGAGAATAAATTTGTTCATGTGTGCACCTCACAAGTTTTACTTTTTTTCAATCTTTTTTCTTATTCAACTGTCAAAATTTTGTTTCGTGAGGACAATTTTCACCATTGACTTATTAAGTGTGTTAGTTTTATGGGTGTAACAGTCACACACACCGCTTGATGCTACGAACATAACAGTGCCCTCGGTTTCTCAAAGTGATATTCCTCACATTTTATTAATCTACCACCTACCTGAAAAAGTAAATTGGGATTGTTTGTACCATACTTGACCAATCCTGAAACTACCAAGCACCGGTCAACGTCATACCTTCAAGGACCCACTGAGGGGTTCATGCTGAGGCACCCCTACCGAAGAACAAGAGTTTCCCTCCAACCAGGAGGTCAATCACAGCACGACACATGTTAACGTCAGAATAAAACTTATAGAGTCCCACATCGACCGCGAACAAAAGCTGGAGACTCTCCTCAACTATAAAAGGAAACCATTCTCCTACAACTAATCCCTAATGTCATTATTGTATTTAAACAAGTCATTAGAACCCACTAATGGTGATTATGCTTAAAGTTATGTATTTGTGTAAACCTTTCACTATTAATGAGAACTCCTCTACTCCGTGAACGTAGCAAAAAACTTAGGGTGAATTACGTACATCTTGTGTTTGTTTCCCTATCTCTGTCTCTTTACATATTATCCTGACTAGATGACCGGAGCAACCGAATGAAGGTCACAAACTTGACACTTTACGTGTTCCAAAGTCATATCGATTTTGTGCATCAATAGGGATCAAGAGATCAAAATATATGCAAATTAAGAAGAAAGTTTGAATAATGCATGAAGAGATCATCGGTCGTTAGCATAAAAATTTAAACAGAAAGAACAAGAAGATGATGAATTACTGAATATAGATGGTGATATATATGATGATAACCCGGATAATATGGAATGATTAAATCCAACCAGGAGGCCAATGTTTGGTGCATGTAGATGGTGATATATAGATGCTCTTGCAAATGCCGGAGCTCCAATCAAAGATTCTGAGTTGATGAGTTGATTTATGTGATTTTACATGGTTTGCTTTCTGAGTATGAATCTTTCATTGATGCAATCCAATTTCACCTTGGTTCCACCACAATTGATGAACTTCATGGGCTTCTTTTGAGCAAGGAACTTTAGTTGACTCTGCTCGCAAGAAACCTCACCTTCTGCACCAATTCAAGCCTTTAATTTTTCTGTTGGTCTCCTTCCAACACCGATTGGTGATTTTGGTGCTCAAGCATTCTTTACTCAGAACGGATCTCCTTCGAAATCCTATGGTCCTCAAAATTGTGGTAACCTCTCTCACCCTAGAAATTACAACAATCATGGACCACAGAGGAATAATCAAGGTTTTCAGGGCAATTAAAGATTCAATCATGGCAATTAGGGCAATCATTGTTACAATCGTGGTTCCCGTCCTCAATACAACACTTCTACCAGAAAGATCTCTTGTCAAATTTGCCATTAATTGGATCATGAAGCTGTCGAGTGCTCTTAGCGCATGAATCCCACCTTTGGCACCAAGAATTCTCAAACTGCCTACAATGCATCCACAACTCCTACTTGGCTCATTGATTATGGTGCTAGCTCGCACATGACTCGTTCCTACACTAATTTGCAAAATCCTAAGGTATACACTGGACTTGAGCAAGTGTATATTAGTGATGGCAAAGGTTTGCCCATACTAATATTGGTTCTCATTGCTTTGATCTAAAAAATGTCTTGCATGTTCCTCATCTTAAGTAAGATTTGATTTTTGCAAATCGCTTTATACTTGATAATTGGTGTTCTATTCATTTATATTCTTTTCACTTCATTGTGAAGACCTTTTTTTCAAAAAAATAAAAATGCCTTTTAAAGGTCATGTGAGAGCTAGATTCTACCCATTTCATGCATCCTCTATTGCTGGCAATCAACAGGCATTTGCAGCATATGCTAAAGCCTCAAAACATACTTGGCATCAAAGATTGGGCCACCCTGCACTCAAATTACTAAATAAACTAGTCTTTAAGTTCTGCATTTCAGTTTCAAGTGCTTTAAATAAATCTGTGTGCTCTAGCTATGCTCTAGGCACATGTTCAAAATTGTTTTTTGCTTTTGTTTCTTGTACGTCAAGTAGGCCTTTGGAACTTTTGCACACTGATGTATGAGGTCCTGCATCACTCATTTTTGTTAATGAATATCGATATTACATCATCTTTGTTGATGACTACACAAAGTATACTTGGTTATTTCCTCTTAAATCTAAATCTGATGTCTTTACATTTGTGCAATTCAAAGTATTGGTGGAAAATTTGCTTAGTGTTAAAATTGTTACTCTGAGATCTTATTCTAGTGGGAAATTTCTTAGTCTTGAATTTATCAAGTTTCTTCAAGAGCATGGTATTTCACATCAGTTAAGCTGCTTTTATACACCAGAGCAAAATGGTTGTGCTGAGAACAAGCAGATGCATCTAGTTGAAATTGTTAGAACTCTCTTAGAAGCCTCCAAGTTTTCTCATTCATATGGGATTGAAGCTTTTGCCACAACTATCTATCTCATCAATAGAATACCAACAACTACAAGATTATCTCATTGGGAATTACTATTTCACAGATCTCCAGACTACATATATTTGAAAATCTTTGGATGCAGATGTTTCCCATGGTTGAAACCTCATGCAACTTCCAAACTTGATCCCAAAAGCAAGGAAAGTGTCTTTCTTGGGTACAGTTTGAATCACAAAGGCTACAAATGCCTTGATCGCCACATTGCAGAATGTTTCTTTCGAGGCATTTGATTTTTGATGAAGATACATTTCCTTTTGCTCAAAAGGATCACTTTCAGCAATTAAGTTCCAGTTTTAGCTCTTCTAAGTTGCAGCAACCCAATACCATTCTAACCACATTAACTTTTCCCATTATATCTTAGCCATCTCAACCTACCTCTACTACCCTACCTACAACTCTACCTCACCTTCCTCTATTCATACATCATCATCTCTTCATTCACCTTAATCTACTTCCCTACCTACCTCTCCTCTCAATTGTCCCTAATACAATTCCTGAACCCTCAATACCTCTCAACACTTATCCCATGCAAACCAGATCCAAATATGGTATTTTTAAACCTAAAGCACTTTTGGCAACCAAGCTTCATCTTTCTTTTGATTTATCCCCAGATTATACATCATCCACTTATCTTCAAGCATCAAAACACTCCCATTGGAGGCAAGCAATGCAGCAAAAGTTAAATGCTCTCATTCAAACTGAAACTTGGTCTCTAGTTCCTGCCAATCCATCTCAGAAACTAGTTAGTGCAGAATGAATGTTTAGAATCAAAAGAAAACCAGATGGTACCATTGACAGATACAAAGCTAGGTTTGTTTCCAAAGGCTTCCATCAACAGCAAGGTCTGGATTATACTGAGACCTTTAGTCCAGTTGCTAAGCCTGTCACTATTAGGATTCTTCTCACTTTGGCTGCCAAGTTTGATTGGTTTCTTAATCAACTTGATGTTAGCAATGCTTTTCTACATGGAAACTTGACAGAATCTGTGTTTATGATCCAACCACCATGATTTGAAGACCCTACCAAGCCAAATCATGTTTGTCATCTCCATAAGTCTTTATATGGGTTGAAGCAAGCCCATAGGGCTTGGTATAAGAAGTTAACCACTGCATTGAAGTCTCTCGGTTTCTCAGGTTCACCAAATGACTATTTGTAAAGTAGGATCCCACATTGGTCTTTATTTTGGTCTATGTTGATGATATCATTGTTACTTGACCAAATGCTCAACTTTGTCAAGCAATTATTTCTCAGCTCAGTTCTTTATTTCCTGTCAAAAATCTCGACCCTTTTCATTACTTTCTTGGTATTGAAGTCAAGCGATCATCATCTGATATACTACTATCTCAGACCAAGTATATCCTCGACCTATTTTCCAAGGCACATATGGAAGGTTCTAAACCTTGTGTCACCCCACTCAGCATCACCAAATTGGATCACGAGTCTTCTCTGATTGATAATCCTGAAGAATATAGGTCATTGGTTGGTGGTTTGCAATACTTAACTTGGACTCAGCCAAAATTTTCTTATGCAGTGAATTTGGTCTATCAATTCATGCAAAGTCCGAGATAAGCTCATTTTCAGGCAGTCAAACGCGTTCTCAGATATCTAAAAGGCACTCTATCACTTGGTTTGTGGTTTCCCAAATGTTCTAAGCCTCTCACTTTCACTGCCTTCTCAGATGCTAATTGGGCATGATGTAGTATTGATCGACGTTCAACTGGTAGGTTTTGTGTCTATTTGGGAGCCTCACTTATCAGCTAGAGTGCAAAGAAACAACCTAATGTGGCTCGATCATCGGCATAAGTCGAATATCGATCACTTGCAAACACTACAGCCGAATTGACATGGATATGCAAGTTGTTGGTTGGCGTTGGTCTTGTTCTTCCTTCTTCCCCTCAAATTTGGTGTGATACCGTTTCATTGGCCAGAAATCCAATCTTCCATGCCCAAACCAAGCATGTGGAAATTGATTATCACGACATTCAGGAAAAGGTGCTTGCTAATCAAGTGAAAGTTCTCTTTGTGTGCACTCAATATCTGGTTGCAGATATCTGCATTAAGGCATTGTCCAAGCACAGATTCCTTCTTCTCAGGGACAAACTCTTCCTTTGGTTACCTCAGTTAGGTTTGAGGGCAGATAATAATGGTAAAACTGTAAACAGTTAAGTTTGTTAAAGGTTGTTATAAGGTGGTTACGACAGTTTGTAATTAGTGAGTGCTTAGTTGGATAAATATGTTATTAGATAGCTAGCTAAAGCAAGTGGGTCACTAGTATATATATACATCAATGTGTAATTTTATTTGTGTGATGAAATGAAAAAGTAATTTCTTCATTAAAAACAACTATACTTGTATTGAATTTTTTTATTTTTTATTTTTTATTTTATTAGGTTTATTATGTAACATATAACATATAAAAATATCAGAATTTTGTTTTTGTTTAGTGAATTTGATGGTATGAGATGAAAGTTCAAGTGATTACGAGTTCGTAATACTTTACAAAATATTTTTCAGATATCATATGAATTTATAGTGAAATTAAATAAAAT
This sequence comes from Pyracantha coccinea, assembly GCA_028566515.2. Taxonomy (NCBI): domain Eukaryota; kingdom Viridiplantae; phylum Streptophyta; class Magnoliopsida; order Rosales; family Rosaceae; genus Pyracantha; species Pyracantha coccinea. Next base: position 13,569 of record JAOTRO020229476.1, read on the forward strand.
AACGTGTCAAACATATGGTATAAAAAGTATTGATTGAGTAATACACAATTCCTTTATTAATTAAAATGCAAGGTGACACAACATTATTGAACAATAATTATATAAAAAATCAGAATAAAAAAAATAGGGAGTTGGTCACTTGAGAAATGGAGAGATAAAGTCTTTCTTCTTTGTTGGAACCAAGGTCCAAAAACAGCAGAACCACGATTGTCTTCTCTTTGTTCCTCTTCATTTGAAATTAGTTCTTTTCCTTGGTTCAAATCTTATGTTGCACAACATATGCATAGTCGTGTTAGTCTTCTCTCTTCCACCACTTGGCCAGACAGTAGGATGATCCTCAAAAATCCTCATAGGCGCTTCTTCAAAACTTCTTATTTATCTCCAGACCACCTGAATTCATGAATGGATCCGTCCCTAGCTATCTGGTTTCTCCAGCAAATTAAACCCAGATGTTTTTGGGTGTTGAAAGTTTTCAATGCTTAGGGTACACGAAAGGACAAAAGGTGAACAACACATTTAAAGTTTGAGAGTAACGCTTTGTCCAAACTTTGAATCTCTCTGTAACACTCATGATTTCATAACAAAATTATTCCACAAAATAATCAAAGGAATCACCGGCTACCACGTTAACAAATAATCAAAGGCATCATCGGCTACCACGTTAGAGATCTTGGTGGTCCACACAGATATCAACGGCTGATTATCAGCCAGGTGGCAGAATCACCTCCAAAATGGAGCTGGTGGTTACACCATCCATATACTTGTTCACTAGCAATCTGTCCACTTGTGAACGTGTATTGGTGAATGGGCGGTGCGACTGTTTGAAAACAAAAAAAGAGAGAGTAGATAAAGAATTTAAAAAAAAGAAATTTAAAGCCACAAATGTGCATGACTGCTTTGCCAGGTGGCAGCAAGGATTGTGAGTCCTCTGATTATGAGCATTTGAAAGTGAGTAACGTTGGAGACATCAAAATTTTAAAGATAATGTTAGAGAAATCAAAATTTTTAAATTAAATTTACAAATTAAATGATGTGGTGGTTGATGATTAGATTATTACTTAAGCGTTACTTAACGTTCTTATTTCCTATTAGTGACACGTTTGTAAATTTGGTTTAAAATTCAAGTCTCCCTAGCATTATCTAGTATATTAAATTTGCAAATAAAATGATGTGTCACTAATAGTAATAAGTACGTTAATTAACACTTGAGTAATAATCCAATCATTAACAACCACATCATTTAATTTACAAATTTGATTTTAAAAAATTGGATCTTTTTAACATTATCCTTTGAAACCACCATGAAACTAAATCTAATTAAGGTTTACTTATGCTCCTCCATCAATCCGTTCCCTTTGGCGAAGAGAATGGATTGGCTTGGCAATTTAAAGGTAACTTTAACGAAAAACTTCTGGTACTGTTTACTTTAACGAAAAACTACATTTTTAAACTAAAAAGTCAATCATGGTACTATTCACTTTAACTTTTATTTTGTCATTTTCATTAAAATTCAAAGTTTTCAAGTCCTTTTCATTAATTTTCCTTTTAATTAATTAGGAGTTTGCTCGTAAATCAAGTCAACAGTTTGGGATTTTTTTAGATTAGATTTATGTCCGTTGATTAAATTAAATTGGTCGGTTTGCTCTAAGAAATCATACCTTGAAAATAAGGGGAAAAGGAAAAACCTTTTGAATGGATAAAGTAAAATATTGCATGGTCGAATTTTCTCGTCCTAATTCAATGGAAGTCTTTTGGTTATGTAATCAAAAGTCAAATTAATTAGGCATACATAGTGCATGATATATGAAGTTATTTAAGTTGAATGAATTTATCTTAAGCAGATCGATGTTAGAGGTATATCTAAAGATTTCTTTTGTGTTGAATGAATATGCTACTGTTTGGGCCCAAAATGATATTTTAAGTCGAGCTTGGAGTTCTCAATCCAATACGGAGTATCGAGATTATCTTACCATGGGCCAAGCTCAGTAGAGTTCGGTCGAGTCCTATCAGAATATGATTTCCGCCTGGATAAAGGTAAGATGGTCGAATCCTAATACAAGAGGGATTCTTTAGAGGTTAAAAGCTTCTAAATCAGAAAAGATGCCGAAATTCAAAGGATGAATTTAAATGATTAAAGAGCTTAGTTCAGAGTCCTATAGAGGTTAGGATTGGTCAAGGCCAGGTTGGATTCGGATGAGGAATTCATGTTCGAGTGAAATTCTAGTTCGGTTGTTTGGGAAATCGCTACTATAAATAGAGAGGGGGATGCGTCATTCAAGGCCCCTCCAATTCAACACACAACTGCCCTATGCAAACCTATCAAACATCTTGAGATTTTTATTTTCCTTTTCCTCGCCAACACATCTTCAATTTGGATAAACAACATTGTGGAGGCAACATGCAACATCATCAGTTTGGACAAACAGCACTAGAGCCATAGAACTAGCCGACCAAGGAGCACCTTCAGTTTGGATAAACAGCACTGCTTCGAGACCGACTGTTTATTTACCTAAGTCTCGGTCGACAAGGATTTCTGAGTCCTTGTTGGAAGAGGTCAACTCATCAGCCTTCTCAGTGAAGTGAGGTGTTACCATGTTACTACATTCGGCACATTGAAAGACGAATTTTATATTGAACTTCTCAGAACTAGCAGTCTTGTCTTCAGACTCTAGAACTCGAAGGCCGAGATGTGTTCCTTCCACAGCCGCAGTTGCGAGATCAAGAAGTCAGCAGCACACCCAACACCACATCAACATTCATTTTACTCCCCGGCCGAACTCGACTGACAAGTTGGCACGTCCCGCATTCAACCAAATGACGTAGTTAGCTTATTAGTTACTCAGCATGCACACCACGTAGGCTAAGTAGTTTTTAGGGTCAATAACTACATAGAATTAGGTATAAAAAGAGTTGGGTTGATTACATC
>JAOTRO020229666.1:0-16489 GCA_028566515.2 Pyracantha coccinea
TTCATATGCTACAATTGACAAATCTTAGTGTTAATAAGGAAAATCAATAGGACTTTTGTGTGCTACTTTGTGGTGTGATTTTAATCCTATCATACTCCAAAATATAAGAAAATCTTTTTCCATTACCATATGTTTACGAAGTCAATCACATGCCCTTCTTTAATGCATAAATTGCTCGTTGTACACATAAAGCATGCTTGTGATGCAAAGTACTATCAAGTTTATATATGCCATGTCATCAATTCACATAAGTTCTAATTTGGAGTGTATTAAGAACGTGCATAAGTATCATTGAATAAGCCCGCATAAATTCGTTCTCCACGCATGCTTATCATGTCTAAGTATCATTGAATAATTAAGACTTGAATTGTTCGCTCTATAGATGATCACGCATATTTTTATTTCATGGTTTCGCTTAATGCGTATCATGCCCACTTGGTACTTGATGTAGTGCACTCCTATGAATTGCTCACTACATGAGCTAACTTAGAAGCTAGAACTTTCCTCGTGCGACCAATATATTCGTTAATGCTCAAATATATCTTTTAGGTCATGTTTGGAGCTAAACCTTCCATGAACAGCTCGATGTATATATATTCTCCACTATCAGTAAACACATTTACTGCCAGAAAGAAGAAAACAAGCGAGCTTCTCGATGCAATATGAGTAGAAACTCACGCTCAGCAAGGCTTTAACACGGGAAAAGTTTCGCTACATGCTACTATGCAAACACATGCACCTTTCCCTAGTCATGCCATGCCAACAAGCTGTGAAAGAGAGTACAATTCTAATTCAGGGAAAGCATGCTATACAAAAAACATCCATACAAAAAGGCAAGCTATATATACAACCAAGCCATCACGCCAAGCAAAACATTGCACCTAAACTAAGCCTACTCAAGAAAGCATCAACAAGCAATTAAGCTGGGCTTTTTAATAATCGGGCGACACACACATGAAAAGCAAGGAGAAAAATCACAAAAGGCAGGCACACAAGGTTCTCAAGCCAAAAACTAAGCGCGAGTTTAGTTTCCCGAGGGAAAGATCATGCCATGCAAGCATGCTGATTCAAGAATTCCTAGCATGTCAGTATTTCAACTTATCCAGCAAGTCTCAAGCATTATCAGCACCCATGCAATTCAAGAAATCCATGCATTGCAATTGACTTAGGAAACCTCAGGCAAAGTCAACAAAGCCCAGAACCTTTCCTTTTAGGTTTGAGTTTGCTGCCAAACACCATGTCGATTGGTTACTATAATCATTGTTTGCCTCTAGATTTAGTTGTTTCCTTATCCAACTGATTTCACTACATTTTACATGCTAAGTAACCTCATGCTTTCATATAAAAAAAACTACCATTTCCACCACAACTTTATGCGAAAACCCTTTCCACCTGCAATATATTCAAAATTCTAAATTATACTTTCCTAAAATAGCTCAAGCAAATACACTATATCAATGCAAACTTCCTCCATGAGCAAGCTTCGATCAAACTTCCTATAGCCCGAGCTCGACATGCCAAAGATGTTATGACGACCAAGTACGAAAGGAATGAAATTGTTATAGTGTGAAAGTTCAACTGACTTATGCTAGAGTGTCCAGCCTACAGAGACGATATCGAGGGAACTTCCCTGCATTCATGCTTATTATTCTCCTTTCCTACCATGCCCCTTAGCACTTGAACAACCATTGAATGACAGGAAGCAGGCCTTATGGATGCCCATGTTAAAAGCAAACTAATAAGCACATGAAGAACTAATCATGCCAAGCTAACTACAATCGAGCAATCATGCCGAGCTAGTCATTATACCTAGACAAACCCTACTGCAGAAAGTACAAGCCTAATTTCCCTGAGGAAGTCTGTACCCATACTTTCAAGCTTCAGTACTTGCCTAAACTTGGCAAGCATCAAGACCGTAAAAACCTCCAGAAGACATGCATGCAGAGGCAAAAAAAAAAAAAAAAAACTACGAAAATTCTTTTGACGAAACAACAGAAGCAAAATTCCAAAGAACAGACACGCCCAAATCCTTCAAGGAAATCAACAAGGAAAGGTGGGAAATAATGAAACATTGTCTTAGGAAAAGAAGAGCATTAAACTGATACCAATCAACCAACAGAAATACCTAAAGTTTCACTGGGAGAATGAGCTAAGCATATGGGTAACTATGAAAGTGCTCACCATGTTGTCGTCAATTTGCACGCAAGGAAGTAGTCTCGCCGAGCAGAGCATGCTTTGAAGTTTTGGGCCAGAATTTGATTCTTTAGACTAATTCAATTCTTTCACAGCCCAAATAATCAAGGAGGCTAATGTTGGGCCCCAAAAATGTCACCTACAAGCCCAATCATGTCTCAAAGCCCAATCGTTGTGAAAGCATCACAGCACAAGCCAAGCTTAAATCCATGCATAAAGTATGAAATGAAGACTATGAAAATTTACGATCATGCCACGCCAATAAAATAATAGTTTATTGGACACCAAGCCCATGCAAATCACACATATTTATCATGACGCCATGCATACGACATGCTTAAATGAGCCCAAGCCACTTAGCAGCACTTGCTGAGTAGTTCGTGGAGTGGATGGTTACTAAAGTTCACTGGGCCTACATGAAATCAGAATTATTGAAGACTTTTGGGTTGCTTGGGAGAACCAAAAGTCCAAGCACATGATTTTGGCTTCACGTGGGAAGGCTTGAGAGAGAACAGCTTTAACCTTACCCTTTCCCTTACAAACCAACTAGAATACTTAGGAAACAATCAAAATCCAAAGCTGTGCTAACCAAATCAGAACCAAATCACATGCTTATCTAGAGCTGCGCGCCCTTTTTATTGTGCAAAAAGGAATCCTTCCTTTCCAAGCTCACATAGAAAGAAAAAGAAGAGACAAAGTAAGAAGAATCGTTACTAAAGATGGACGTATGTTGTGGGACTTGGTCCAGGAAAAGAGAAACTTTGGGCAGTGTGCTCAAACAGGCTTCACATAGCTCCTAGCCTCTGCAGTGTTATAACAAAAGGGAAGCTTGTAGCTTCAACCATTAAAAAAGGAAGGAAAACTTAGCCAATTTAGAAGAAGAGAATAAACCAAGAGATTCTCCAGCTGGAGCCTAAAAGGATCCTTGCTTCTATAAATACAATGCATAAGTACGCTGTAAAATAGGGAGAGAGATAGAACCACATGAGGGAAAAAGAACAACAAGGGCAAGAATGCACCACGTAGAACAAGCTTCCTCTAAGTGCAAAAAACCGTAGTTCTTTATAGATAAACCTTTCTTTCATCCCTAGCCCTCTAATAATTTTCCTTAACTCATCCAAAACCACCAAACCATTAGAAACCCTAGCTTAGCTACTTTGAAATCACACAGCCAAGAATAACCTCTCTCTTATGCCAAACTAGTGGGCTTTTAGCTTCCACACCATGCATTATTCGTGCAAGTCATAACTTATTGTGATTACTCAGTCGTTTCCAATGTTTGTTACTGTAACAAATACTCCTCAAAGCTCCCAGAATTAGGGTAAGAAACAATCATCAACACATAGGGAATCGCTGGCCAGCTCTAAGAGAAACACTCATTCAGTGCCCAGAGAAAATACTTCATCAGCACCATGGGAAAACACTCGTCAGCACCCTGGGAAACAGTCTGTTAGCGTCCAAGGAAGCACTCTGTCAACATTATGGGAAACATTCCACATTTCATCAGAGCCTAAGGAAATACTCCATTAGCGTCGTCAACACCGAATGAAGCATCTCATTAGCAATGGAAGCACTCAACGTAACACCAGAACAAGCATTGAGCTGCTAAGAGAAGAACAAATCATTCCCTAGGACTTGTTTTTCCTTTGGGATGATTTGGGCCTAGTCTTTGCTAACTCAAAGACAGGGGGGAGATGAAGGTTTTGGCTTGTCTCATTACAACACAAGCCCATCACAACCTTTGACACAAAAGTGCCCCCCCCCAACACACACACTACCAACTCGTTGCATTGAGAAAAAAAAGTTTCCATAAACCAGTTTTTCATACAATGTTAGTATTTTTTTTTTAAGAGAAACACTCAGTAAGTTTGATAGAATCAAAGCCCTAGTGTAAGGATTTTGATTATGATAGTCGAATCTTGGTGACAGAAGCCTAGAAGAGCTATTGCACAATTGTTGAGGCCAAGTTTCTGTCTATAAGGAAATTGCAACAATACAAGCCTCTATCATCCATCTGTTAGTAAATTCTTGTTCATTTTATATTTTTTCATTATTGTTTGAAAAGTCATTATTATTATTAATTCCTAGCATCAATAAAATAATATTTTTTTTGTTTTTCTTCCAACATTTACCAGGTGTAAATTATCTATTGGATAAAATTATTGGATGGTAATGAATTTACGATTAACTTTTGATAACTACGAGTGTGATCGGTCTAGTTTGGTTCGAAATGGGCTTGGAACCATGGACCGAACTGAAAAAAAAGGGTCGGAGGTGGGGGGAAGAGGTGCCATTTGCGCATAGAGATTGATCAGACAGCAGAAATGTAGTTTACAAAAAAAAAATTAAAAAATGTAGTTTTAGTGTGGCAGGTGGCATCATATGATTGAGATGGGTACTCCATATGTTTATGGTGAGGTTGGGTTCCTGGTACTCTAAAAAATTTCTGTTATTTTTTTACGAAATAGACAAAAAATAATTTGTTTTCTTAATCTTGGGACATAAATAGATTTTTTTTTAAATATGCACAGAGCATGCACACGCATGCACAACAATAGGACAGAGATAGGATTTTTTCTACAACTTGAAATGACCGAATTACCCTCCCATATAAGTGGGTTACCTGGAAATTTCAACCCACATTTCTCATTTTGTAGATAGAGAACCAAACCCCACCATCACGTACTCCGTCGGCGACCTGAAACATAAACAACGACACAGGTAAAACCCATCTTCCATTTTACCTTGGCTTTTGCTTCTCAGGATCTTTATGACTCTTATCTTTCTTCATCTTCTTTTAATGTTTGGCTTTAATTCTGCAAATTGTTGTATTTTTCTAATGAATTTTGATGCTTTGAATTGTAGAAATGGGCTTGAGTTTATTGTGATTTCTTGTATGGTTGCACTTTTGAAGAAGTGATTTTGTTAGAGGAAAGTTGATTTCAGTTGATATGTGGAATTGAATTCCAGGACATTAGAATTTTGGTATCTTTGGGGGAGTTGTATGTTTTGAAACTTGTTTATATGGTTTGTTGTGATTTTCATTTTCCAAAATCAGATCTTGGTATTGGTGGATAGTTGGGATGATTCTTTACAGGATAAAAATGTTGAAAGCTCTTGATCTAAGAATGGTTTTAAAGATCATTCAATATAGTTTTTTTAACTTTTTCTGTATTTTTTTCCATTAGTATTGTTAAATTGGTCAGCTGGGAGTATCTTTTAGAGAAACTTTAGCTTACAGTATTTCATTTAGTTTGTGGTTCTTTCCCTTTCTTGGCATAAAGTTCCAATCACTGGGAACTAGTTTTTTTATTTTGGCATGTTGATGTCCTCATATTAACATGTGAGAAATGCTTAGTGCACAAACATCTGTGTACCTATGGTTCATAAATATGAGATATGGTGTTTAAGAAGCACAAAGTTATTATCTTCTGTTATAAGCAGCAATCGTGTTAGAGCTAGTGGAGTGAAAATTTCTATGCTCGCTTAGTTCAGTTGTTTCTGTTTAGGCTGCAATTTCGTTTCTTTTTGTCAATGTGACTTCCCTTAAATCTGCTCCATTTCAATGGATGGCCATTGTACTCCTCCACTTTATTGTACGCTTTCAGTTGGTAGTTTCCAGTTTGAACTGATTATTGAAGGAAAAATCTTTTTTATTTAATAAATGGTAATTGTGTGTTTATGGATAAGGAACTGATGAGATTTATATTCATGAATTTGGTATTTGGGAAGTGGGTGCTCTTCTGATTTGATTACTTACCATGTTTTACTTGATGCTTAGGTAAGACAACTTTCTATTGGTGACACTTATGCAGTCTCAGGTCATTTCAGAGAGATAGTTATGTTCTTGGATTCAATGGATTATATACTACCAGAGTTAACGATGCTTTCGACTTCTTGAGATAGATAAGCAAGAAAGGTTTGGTTCCAGATGGCTACTATTGCAACCTTCAATATTCTTATTGATGGCCTTTGTAAGGCTTCTGAGCTTGAGGAATCACATTTATTATTGTACAAGATGGATTTGTTATCTAGGTTTTGTTGACAATTTTTGACAATTTTATGGAAACATTGTTGACAATGTCAATGTTTTAGCCTCTGTTGAAGGCTTTTTTAAAAGGCAAACTGAAGAAACTTAGAATAGTCTGTATCCAAATGAATGTGTTTCCATTTATTTTCTTACAACTTTTGTAAATTCGTTACTCGGTTCTTTTATGGGATATTCCTGTCCATTTTGGTTTCTCGTCTCTTTTGTAGCTCCCGTGATTGATTCACCAATGAGGAATTCTACCAAGTTAGTGAGATTTCAAGTTAGTCATTTTCTGTACATTTCAAATGTGCCTATTGTAAGCATCTAGTGAGCATGGAGTGTGCAAGCTATATGCATGTTATGTGCGTGGCTTGATCATGTTTTGCACATTAAAGAGGTCAAATTTGGGTTTGTGCTCAATTATTTTAGTCTAATTTTGACCTAACGCGAGAACACATAATCACGCCCTATAGGATTCGAACCTACCGCATCGGGTTTTTGAAACTTAAGCATGCTTTGTTCATGCTTTGTGTTGTGCATCTTTTCATTCCAGAAAGCAAGCATTGTTAATGTTACCAAAAACGTCTTATTTTTTCATTTAGTAACAAAAAGTACATGACAACCGAATTTCAAGAAAAGTAAAGGAAAAGAAACAAACCTAGTCCCTATTAAAACTATTTTAACATATTACAAAAAAAAATTGTTCACTTCCTGATGCCATCTGCACAAATTGTAGCTACTGAATTTGTCAGGGCACCAGTAATCCCAATGGGGGCAGACTATGAAAAGACCTTGTGCACTTCAACAGTCACTGCATGCTTTGATGTTGCACTGCCATTGTGAAATTTTGTTTTCTACCTCTATTTTTCCTGTCCACCCAAGTTGACCAAAAAAATCGCCGAGCTCCTTCTCTACGCTCCATTACGCTCACCAATATCTGACGGTTGAGAGAATGCAGAAGCTTCAGGCCTTTCTATTTTTCATCCCCCTTATGGCACACCAAGATCACACCGTAGACATATGTTGATGCTTCATAACCTTTGGAGATCGCCGTCTTCAGAGACTCAATTTCGAGTTCGAAATTATTGTATCTGAAGTACCATCACATCCCTTGGTTGTACAGAGCCTCAGGATTGTTGCACTCTCTACACGGTTCCAAGAACTTGTACACTTCTTCATCTTTGCTCTGTGAAGTCAGCGGGTTGACCCTTTCAAAAGTTGGGGTCGTTTTGCCTTTCTTCATCACTCTGGCTTTCTTCATAGTTCCACCTTTCTTCATTGTTCTACAACTGGATGAAGTGGTTTGTGCTTGGATAAGCATGAATAAATACACAACCTCTCATGCAACCCAAAAGCCATTCATGCACAATTTCCTAATTAATTATCATAATATCCAACCATGCATGCACAACAACCAACCATCATCAATAATAATATAGACAACCCTCGAGAACCCAACCACACACTAAACCATGAAGGAGTCATGTGCATATATTGCGTGTGTCATGTGCATGTGCATGTTTATTTATATGCATGTGCATGTCATACGCCTGTGCTTGTCGGTCATTCATGCACAACATCCAAAGAAAATAATAAAAACATAGGCAAGCATTGATGAGTGGGAAAAAGTGGCGGCAAGTTAGATATAGTAACGATGACATGGTAATGATGACACCTTAATTATGCCTAGTTTTTTAAGCTTCTTGTTTGTGTATCTTTACATGAGAGACATAAAGGAAAACATAAAGGAAAACAAAAGGTTGCGTTGGAAAGCGCTACAATTACAACAAAATTAAACAAACAAAAAACCAAACTTAGTCAGCCTATCTCTACCATATAATGTATTACAAAATGTATTCACTTCCTTATGCCATTTACAAGCATTACAGGAAGTGAATTTTGCATAGTCAAATGCATTACAGGCATTACGTGTGGACTTCCAAATTCGCTGCAAGGTTTGATGGCAACGTTGTAATCATGAAGTTTTAGGATTCCGGCCTTTACTTCTCTATCCACCCAAAAACTCGAAAAACACAAGCGAAACCTCTCTCGACATTCCATTACACTCAACCGTCCCAATTTATGATGGTTGATAGAATAGAGAAGTTTGAGACCTTCGTGCTTGGAATCCCACATGTGGCACACCAAGATCGCACAATACACGTACGTTGCTACTTGATGGCCCTCTGAGATCGCACTCTTAAGCCTCTCACTTCCAGCTTTTTCCTTGTTGTCTCTTAAGAAGTATCACATCCTTACCATGTAGAGGGCCTCGAGGTTGCCGCACTTGATGCAGCAATTGATGATATTTGATACTTTGTCAAACGCGCCACATGATCTAAGCGGGTTGACGGTCACGAAGTCTATAAATATTGATGTGTTGGTCGATGTGAGCTCTTTTTCAATTCCATAGAACTTCTTCGAGACCGTCTTCGCTGAAACGAGGTCCTTTAATGAGCGAGAAGCAACAATGATGAGAATTTTGAGAAGAATGTCGTCCAAAACATATTGCATGGAGGAAAAGATGGTGTGCCATTTCTTCATCATTTTTAACCTCTGGTTTTTTTTTTTTTTGAGGATGTAAATTGAATATGTGGTTTTGTAATGAAACATAAACCCACAAGATAACTTAAATATATAGAGAATAAGGGTCCTTCAAACGGTGCAACTTCCCATGAAAAAAAAGGTCATTCAAATGGTGCAACTTCCAGAGACAAAAAGTTAACTACTTAAATATGTAAAAATCAAAAATAAAACCACCCATTAGCAATACATAAGTAAGTTAACGTTAACCGCCTTCCATATACAACACATGCACATTATATGCACAGACTATGCACATACTAAGCACATTGAATGATCATCTATGCTCATGATATGCACACTGCATTCTGCTACTTGAATATTGAAAACATATAATTTGGAATTGGGAAAATTAACATTTTCCCAAAAACTTTTGGGTCAAATTAAGTACCCAAACAAAACAATAATTAAAACCCAGTACTTTTGTAATATATTATTATTAAAAGTTAGAACATTTATGAGTTGACATGAAGGGAAAAACACATCTTACACATATTGAATGTAATGCACACCTCAAGTAGGTTAGGACAAGACATGAAGGTCATATACACCACATCTACACTGCATCTACCTTGTCTTGTCAATTTGCTAACTAGTTTGCCAACCAGTCCATTTACAAACAAAGCATGGAAGGCAAAATTTGCTATCCAATTTGTTACTGACGTGGTTGGATACTAGGTATGTTCAAATTTAGGCTTCAGTTCAATTGCAGAAATTTTGCAAATTCCCGGTGTGTGCATACTGCATGCGTTGTGCATATAGCTTGCATAAGGTGTGCATTTTATGCGCATAGCATATTTTTTGCATATGTTTTGCATCAGATGTGCATGGGATGTGCATGTTACATGCATGGTATGTGCATATAACAAGGATACATAGTTCGCATGTTTATTATCATAAAATAGTTAGCAAATACATTGCACAACCCATGCACATTATGCATACCATATGCACAAAATATGTCATGAGCATCAAATGCACACCTTATGCAAGTGATATGCACGTCGTATGCACACATCAGGAAAATTTTGTGAAATTTCTGCAATTGAACTGAAACATAAATTGGAACATACCTAATATTCTACCACGTTAGTACTCAAGGCGTAGAATGCAGTGTGCATATCATGAGCATGGATGATCATTCAATGTGCTTAGTATGTGCATAGTCTATTCATATAATGTGTATGTGTTGAGAATATAATGTGCATGCGTTGTCTATGGAAGGCGGTTATCGTTAACTTACTTCTGTAATGCTGTTGGGTGGTTTTATTTTTTATTATTACGTATTTAAGCAGTTAATTTTTGTATCTAGAAGTTGCACCATCTGAATGACCTTTTTGTGATGGGAAGTTGCACCGATTGAATGACCCCTTATTCTCCATCTATTTAAGTTGTCTTATGGGTTTTTGTTTCATTACAAAACCACAAGTTCAATTTACATCATCCCAAAAAGAAACCCAGAAGTTGAAAATGATGAAGAAAGGGTGCACCACCTCTTTCTCCATGCAATCTGTTTTGGATGACGTTCTCAAAATTCTAATCATTGTTGCTTCCCGCTCGTTAAAGGGCCTCTTTTTGACGAAGATGGTCTCGAAGAAGTTTAATGAAATTGGTGAAAACCCTTACTTCTACCAACACATCAATATTACAGACTTTGAGAGCATCAACTCACTTGCATGTCTCACAAAGTCTCAAAGTTCGTCAATCTCTACATCTAGTGCGACAATCCCGAGGCCCTTTACATGGTGGAGGTGTGATACTTCTTTCGAGACAACAAGGAAGAAGCCGAAATTGAGGGTCTTAAGAGTGCAGTTTCAGAGGGCCATAAAGTAGCAATGTACGTGTACGGTGCAATCTTGGTGTGCCACGAATGGGATTCCAAGCACGATTGGCTCAAACTTCTCTATTCTCTCAACTATTACAACTTGGAACAGTTGAGTGCAATGGAATGCCGAGAGAGGTTTCACCTATGTTTGTCGGATTTTTGGGTGGCCAAGGAAGTAAGGGCCTAAATCCTAAAACTTCACGATGACAACACTGTCATCAAATCTTGTAGCTATTGTGGAAGTCCACAGGGTTTGGTCATACACCGAACGCATTGGGTTGCATCTAAGCATGAAAAATTCACCACCTGTAATGCCTGTAAACGGCATCAGGAAGTGAATATATTTGTGATATATTATGTGGTAGAGATAGGTCAACTAAGTTTGTTTTTTTGTTCGTTTAATGTTGTTGTAATCATAGCATTTAAATTCCAACGTAGCCTTTTTTTTTTCTTTATGTCTCTCATGTACTACTAAATTCGTAATTCTATAAACTTTGTCCTTCTCGATTTTTCTTTGTAAAGATACATAAACAAGAAGCTTTAAAAACTAGGTATAATTACAAAAAACTAGCCCAATCTATGACCATGTCATCATTATTATATCTACCTTGCCAGCACTTTTTCCCACTCATCAATATTTTCCTATCTTTTTATTATTTTCTTTGGATATTGTGCATGAATGACTGTCATGCACATGAAATACACAGGACATGCACAGGACATGCACATACCATGCAAATTAAATACACATGCACATACCATGTTCATGACATGCACAGTATATGCACACGACATCTTCATGTCCTGTGAATGAATCTAAAAAGTAGAAATAATAGTAAAGGATGGGTATCATCGGTTTGGTGTGCAGTTGGGTTCACGAGGGTTATCTGAATTATGACTGATGATGGTTGGTTATTGTGTATGCATGATTGGTTTGTAAAGTCTCAACCACCTCATCTAGTTGGTTATTGTGCATACACAAAAAAGAAGCTTAAAAACTAGGCATAATTAGGAAATTGTGATAATTAATTATGAAATTGTGCATGAATGAGATGTGGGTTCCATGAGAGGTGTTTATTCATCCTTGTCCAAGCATAAACCACCTCATCCAATTATAGAACCATGAAGAGAGACAAGACTATGAAGAAAGGCAAAGCGATGAAGAAGCACGACAACCCCAACTTTCATTCAATCTCTTCTGGACAAGCTTCTTCTGGAAATAATCACCGAGGTTACTTCACACTCATTTCATTCCATATATTCAGCAAAAATGATGTGCAAGAAGTTCAACCAACTTGCCCAACATGACCGCATCTTCGAACACATCAACATTCGGAGGTTTGAAAGGGTCAACCCTCTAACTTCACGGAGCATAGATGAAGAAGGGTACAAGTTCTTGGAACGATGCAGGCAGTGGAACAATCTTAACGCCCTGTACAGCCAAGGGATGCATTGGTACTTCTGATACAATAATTCCGAACTCGAAATTGAGTCTCTAAAGATGACGATCTCCAAGGGCCATCAAGCATCAGCGTACGTCTATGGTGTGATCTTGGTGTGCCACGGAGGGATGAAAAAGAGAAAGGCATCAACGCTTTGCATTCTCTCAACCATCAGAAATTAGTGAGTGTAATGGAGTTTAGAGAAAGAGCTCAACGGTTTTTTTGGTCAATTCAGGTGGACAAGGAAGTAGAACATTAAAACTTCACGATGGCGGCACAGTGCTGCCATCAAAGCATGCAACGACTATGGAAATGCACAAGGTCCTTTTACAGTTCGACCTCATTGGGATTACTGGTGCCATAACCAATTCAGTAGCTGCAATTCATGCAGATGGCATCAGGAAGTGAACATTTTTTGTGATATGTTAAATGGTTTTAATAGGGACTAGATTTATTTCTTTTTCTTTACTTTTCTTCAAATTTAAGTTGTCATGTACTTTTTGTTAGTAAATGAAAAATGGAGAAGTTTTTGGTAACATTAACAATGTTTGCTTTCTTAAATTAAAAGATGCACAACACAAAGCATTAACAAAGCATGCATAAGTCTCCAAAACCCAATGTTGTAGGTTTGATTTGTATAGGGCATGATTCTGTGTCATTGTTAATCGCATTAGGTCAAAATTAGACTAAAATAATTGAGCACAAACCCAAATTTGACCTCCTTTATTCATCTCATGTGCATACAATGTATAGTTTTCTGAAAAAATGAAGGCAAAGCCAAGAAATATTTGACCCTAGCCATATAACATACGAACTCACAAAATACAGGCAAAGCCAAAAAATCCAGCAGCCATAAAACATACGAACCCAGAAATTAATACTCATAAATATTGCACTTTGAAATCAAATCTTGTAAACAAACCTTAAAAAAAAATTTAAAAAACTATCCAGAAAATATCGTAAAGAAACACGCATCACTCGTACTGAGCTTTGGCTCATGTTGATTCATCAAATCTCATCGTGCCTTGAAACTACGAAGTTAAAAGAAATTGGTAACAAGGTCGTGAGTAATTTGGAAGTGCACTCTTCACCTGCGACCTTTGTGAGAGCTTTGGTGGATGAATTATTATTCATTACACACGAGGCTTTTGGGATTGCAGGTTGGGAATTGTACTGCCACCCAAAAGTTAGATGCGATCTCAATCTTGGGTCACCAGTTCAAAACGAAAGGAGAGAGGGGACTTGTGAAAGGATGGTCATCGATGAGAGACCAAGGGTCAGTGAGGTGGGTTGTTAAAGGGTAAGGGTATTGTTAGTGTTCTTAGAGAGAGAGAGAGAGAGAGAGAGAGAGAGAGAGAGAGAGAGAGAAATCAGAAAATGAGAGAAAATGACTCATTTATATACGAGGGTAATTAGGTCATTTTAGTTGTAGGAAAAATTTCATTTCTATCATGTTGTTGTGTTGTTGTGCATGGCATGTTCATGCTCTGTGCATATTTGAAAAATTATGTTTACGTCCCAATATTAAGAAAAAGGCCTATTTCTATTTGTTTCCCTGTTTTTTTATCCTAAAAATGACAAGAGCATATAACATATTATTATCATCAGCATGCTCGACAAGAATTGTGGATAATTCATATAATTTGTCAAAATCAGTACCATGTAGCTTTTCCTCCATCTTTTCATGAGTAGAGAGCATCGCATGTGCCTAATGGCTCCCATCTAAATGTCAAGTTTACAACGAAAGATGAAATCGGAGAAAAAGAGGCACGTACGAAGGTGCAGGAAAAGCTACATGGTACAGGTTTTGAGAAATTATATGAATTATTCACAATTCTTGTCGGGCAGGCCCATAATAATAATATGTTATCTACTCTTGTGCACTTCTATGATAAAAAAAAATTATAGGTTGCAAAAGGTAATGATCTAGTATTGTTGGAACTCATTGTCCCACATCGGCCAGAAGGTCAAAGAGAAAGCAGTTTAAATAGAAATACCATTTTTTAACTAATACCGAGACCTTTTGTGATAAAACTTTACACCTGATGGATTGGGCATGTGGTAAAGTGAGGACAGTATCAGTGTTGTTAGAGTGGGCCTGAAAAATTCTATATGATATCAGAGCTAGGGGACGGGCTGCCACGTGATTAGGCGGGTCTCCGTTTGGCCCCGTGCGATGGGTGAGCCCCAACTTGGCTCCACGTGGTTGCCTATGTGTGGATCTCCACGTGTGACCCATAAAATGGGGTCTCACGTGCGGGGGAGTGTTGGAACCCATTGTCCCACATCGGCCAGAGGGCCAAAGAGAAAGCAGTTTAAATAGAAATACCTCTCTCTAACTAACACCGAGGCATTTTGTGATAAAACCTCATACATGATGGATTGGGCAAGTATTATTCTTTGGTTTAAAGGATACCGTTAGAATAACAGGTTTGCTAGTAGAAGGCAAACCAGTTACACTTTCGAATAGTTATGGCTTGGCAAGTTTAGCAAATGAACTTATAGGGTGGGTGCCACCAGAGGGATTTTGTAGTAATAGAAAGAAGAAAAAAAAATAGTTAGGATGTCGTGGTTGAATACCTAGTTTGAGATAGTTCTTGATGAGGTAATCGATCAAGGAGCTGAATTGATTGAGTTTGCCAAACTATGAAGAACTTTCGTTTTATATATTTTGGGAATTGTTGTCTTTTCCACTAGATCTAACTCATCCGTCCACTTGCGCTACTTGGATGTCCTGAGGTTTGTTGATGAATTAAAGAAATATGCATGGGGAGCTGCACTCCTTGCACTTCTTCGTCAATCCGTGGAGTCGAGCTTGTCAAGTATTAGCGGGCATACGTTTTTTTTCTTTCTATAGATTAGGATTATCTCCCCCCTAATCTCTCTCCTCTTCTATCCCCATGATGGTTCGGGATGGTAAATGTCAGTTTTTACTAAGTTGAACTTATATGAGATGAATTGACAGGGCTTAATCTCAAATTTATATCCATACTATTCAATTCGAATTGTGTATACGATTAGGTCTTCCATTTGAATCCATACTATTCCATTCGAATTGTGTGTACGATTAGATCTTCCATTCGAATTGGGTAAGAGGTGAAGTTCTTTACCCAAGAATTATATTGAAGTTTTAACTTCTAACCAGAATACTTTCACGCTCTCTAGATTTTTTGGGTTGACCCGTTTGTGTTCATCACGTGTTTCATGTCAGGTGAGCTCGTTAATCAGACAGACGGCTCCAAAAGTTTAGCACATATATAGATAGAAGCGCATACTTACTCAAATAATAAAAAGCCAATAGATATCCTTTAAGAACTCAATGAGTGAATTTATCACGTCTAAATACCACTAATAGATAAACTAAAAAAACAACCCTACAGCTATAAGTTTTTAATAAATAAAAAATAAAAACAAGTAAAATAAACACTTAAAAAGCTAATTGGACAAAACC
The DNA here is from genome assembly GCA_028566515.2 of Pyracantha coccinea. NCBI lineage: Eukaryota > Viridiplantae > Streptophyta > Magnoliopsida > Rosales > Rosaceae > Pyracantha > Pyracantha coccinea. The sequence goes on from JAOTRO020229666.1 coordinate 15,525, forward strand.
AACTTCTTTATCTATTTGTTCTTGTTACGCTTTAATTGATTCTTAGTTATGAAATTTATTTAACTAGTAAGAGCATCTCCCATTATACTCCCTACTTTCTGGTTAAATTTTAGGATAACTTATAGATTGCACCCTCAAGTTTAGCCAAAAAAAAAAAAAAAACACAAAACAAAACTAAAAAGCTATTTTAAAAGCTCTCACTTGGAGAGGTCTTAAATCTGATTCTTGCCGAAGACATATTTGAACCAATGTTTTAAAAGACTCGGTTAGGGGAGCGCCTAGACGGCCTCGAAGGCTAGGCAGGTGGCTTGCCACCTCTTTTTTCCAGGAGTCGACATAAGGCGTCGCCGGAGTTCGCCTAGGCGGCGAAGGCGCACCTCAGAGCATCAAGGCATTTTTTTTGTCTTCCATTTTTTGCTTTAAAAAAAAAGGCCAAACCCATGCACAGCAAAGAAGATGAATTGTAAAGCCGAAGAAGATGAAGAAGACAAACGGTCTCCTGGCTTTTCATTTTTTAATAGTTGTTCTCTTTAAAATTTAAATAGGCCCACTACCTTTCTTTTATTCACTTTTATTTTTATATTAAGTTTTAGATAGATAGATAAGCATCTTTTGGTTCTTTGTGTTTTTATTATTTGTAGATAAGCATTTTTTTATGGATATCCTCATAACATCACAATAGAAGAAGAAAACAAGAGAAAAAAAAGTAAACATATTTTATTTTTATTGCTTTTTTTATCGTTATATATTCTTTTATTAAAAGAAACATTATATTATCTTATTCCTCTTTTTTAAGACTACATACATATTCCACCCTAATATTACTCAAAACTCTCATATACATATAAATAGCACTTAAGACTCTAGGTGTCTGACTCTATTTGTTTGATTGTTAGATTAATTTGATTGTTTGGTTAAACTTGTTGACTTGTGCACTTTTGAATGATATAAATATTTTTACAAAG
>JAOTRO020229861.1:0-14973 GCA_028566515.2 Pyracantha coccinea
TACCTGAAAAATAGTCACCTTGAACCATTGTAGTTCTCTTTGCATTTGCAAAGCTGCACCTTGAATGTGACCAATTTGTGACAATGGAGTAATACTTGCTACCGTATGTAGCAGATTATTGCCAAAGTCATCTGTCATCCCCACTCTGATCCATATTTTTTCAGATTGATCGAGGCCAAGTATATTTTCCATTTGGGGCAACTGATTGGGTAGGTATATAAGATTATAAACTTTGTGTTGACGGCATTCAGCAGCAATTTGCAATAGACTCTGGCCTTTTTCATTCGTAACTCCAAATACATATGTGTCATCTCCAAGAAAATTAGCAATATACTCTACATGCCCTCGTTCTGCTGCCACGCAAAGTGCTGCGTCCAATTTCTTTCTTTTATGAAAACTCATACTTCCTACTCTCGCTGCTTTACACATGAGAGGTAGAAGTTGCTTGACCCGCTCATGCATCAATTTCATCTGATATATACGATTGATTCCTAGGTTCATTAAAAACAAATACAAATCATTTTCAAATAATATTGACTATTAATAAAACAATCATAAAAAAATCAATTAACAATATTAATGTGTACGTGGCATACCCAAAAGTGTTCGAAGATTTGCCACTAGTCTTCGGAATAAACCAATTCCTGCATTACAAGTCAAATTTGATGACAAAAGAAAACATTTTACTTAGCATAAATGGATCATTCTTCAGCTGTTGGTTTTTGTCATACTCACATATGTGTATTACTTTGCTTTTTTTTCTTTTCTTTTTTTCTTTTTTTTTCTGTTTTCTTACAAAAATATTACTTTTATTATATTTTCATATCACATTTGTACTATTTTTTTAGGATTAATCTCAGTTTACTACATTCAAGATTCTTGATTTTGAACATTTGATAGATCAAGTTTTTTTTATCCTAGACTGGTACCTAAAGTCAAAATTTTAGGACAGTTTCGTACTTCCATTAATGTTGCTGTTATGTCAGCCGTTAACTAGTGACATGGCAACCACATGAACAATGACTGAGCGTCACGTGTCAATATGGTCCACTTAAATATTAAAGTATTTAAAAATTTAAAAATTTAAAAAAATTGAAATTTAATATTTAAAAAAAAAACCAACAATTAAAAGTTAAAAATTAAAAAAATAATAATAAGAAAAAGTAAAAACCCTAAAAATGTTTCCCAGAATCCTTTTCAATTCCTCCCTACTCTCTCTGTTTCGCAGACCCTCGCCACCTCTCTCTCTCTCTCACTCCTCCCCTCCTCCTCCCATCCCACTATTCTATCCCAAAACTCTCCCAACCCCCAACTCCCTCTTCCACCCCTACCCAAAAACCACCCTCTCACTTCTCTCCAACACTAGATCAAGCTATTGCAGCTCTCGCCCAGAATCTCCTCGGCGAGGGCGGTGTACAACGACGGCAAGGGCTTAACGGCGGCCGACGAACGCTTCACGTGCAGCAAACTACATGGAGCTGCAGTGCAGTAAAAGGGGCGGGTTATAGATTCAACAGATCCGAGTTTGTGAGCAGTGGGTCGCGCGGATCTCACCATCGCCTCTGCCTCGCCTCGCCCGATCGCCGCGCTTGTCAGCTGGTTCTCGGTTCGATTCGCCCAGTTCCAGGGGTGGTACAAAACAGCGTCGTCGAGGCTGAAAGGATGGGAGACGTCATCGATGGCATCGGGGAAAATGATAAGCTCCCAGTAAGTCGGGTTTTTGCTGGCGCGGTACCAGGATTTGCACCCGAACGGGATGAAAAGGAGGAGCAACCCCAGTCCGACACGGATGAACACTTGAGCCAAACAGTTCTGTTCCATGTCCTCCCCGCTGCGGTTTAGGTTCCGCGGGTGGTTGAGCTTCCTCAGGTTGTCCATGGCGGAAATTGGGGGTTGTTGGCTTTGGGAAGGTGTTTTCCTGTGATTTGGAGAGATGATTGGGGTTTGATTTTTTTTTGTTTTTAATTTTTGCTAATATCCACGTGACACATGCTAAGTTTTAGAATTATCATTTTAGGTAGGATATTAGAAGGATATTAGAATGCAAAAACTTGATGTAAAAATGTTAAAAATAAAAAAACTTCTAGATAATAAACTGATTAACCCATCTTTTTAATTAAGGTGAGAAAATTGTATTAATGGAAGCCCACTGCTGCCCATTTCTCTGCCTAAAAGGGCTTTGGTGTCTCCCCTGCGCTACGCCGCACTTGATCACACTCGTGGGCCTCCTTACTGCTGCCTCATGTGGGCCTGCTCCCCGCACAGCCCAGAAGGTTTTATACCTTCTGTTTTTTCATAGCCCAACATGATCCCAACCCACGTTTTGAGCTTGGGCTTTGGTTCAATTTTGGACCCTAGATTTTCATTGCCTGATATTTTTTAAGGCAATATTGGATTTATATTTTTTGTCCATCACTCTTTATTCGCCCGAAGACCTACATGCATATAATTGTTGCATATATATATATATATATTTGCGTTTGATTGCAGGAATCATGAACCTGAAGGTCATAAATTTCAAACCTAAAGTTTCAAATAATATGCCTTGAAAACCCGAAGTTTTTTTTTTAAACATTACACCCATGAAAATCCGAAGTTTTTCATGAAAATTTAAACCAATACATGTCTAATAGAACTCGAATGTTCTACTCCTATGTGAATGGATTGATAAATTTTGTCTACATCACACTAACCACAATCTTGTCCATTTACTTTGTGACAAGGATATGTCGAACTTGAACAAACTCTACTTTACCACTTTAGAGGTCTCCAAAAGAAATTACCTCAAGTGGGTCCAAGATGTGAAGCTCTACCTCACCGCTAAGAACCTTAGAGCAACCATTGAAGCTGAGATGGATGACTCGGTTGGCGAAGATGAGAAATCAACCGCCATGATCTTCATTCGAAGACATATGCATGATGCACTGCAAACCGAGTATCTCACTGAGGAAGATGCACGAGTTTTATGGGTCACTTTGGCGGTTCGATCACTTAAGAGACATTTTCTTACCTAAAGCAAAATACAACCGATATTGTGCTTCCAGAACTTTAAGTCTATGAATGAATAAAAATATGAAGTTTGTTGATTTCGATCACTTATCAAGTTCTGCAATAAGGACTTGACCGAAGAGGATCTCCTGAAGAAAACCTATTTGACTTTCTCTATGACCAATATTATCTTGCCACAACAATATAGGGTTCATAAGTTCACTAAGTTTTCAGATTTGATCTCTGTTTTATTTCTTGCTGAAACGCAGAATTGGCTGTTGATGAAGAATCATCAAGCTCAACCTATTGACTCGACATTTGTGCCTAAAGCACACATTAGGGAGAATTGACACCCAAACCGCCGTTCTAGGCATGGCCAGAAGCCGTCCTACCAACGTCAACAAAGGCAAGGCTCACTTAAGGAAGGAAACTGAGTCCCGAAGTGTTCTAACCTCACTCCCAAGACCTTGAACTTTAAGAATAAGGGTAAAGCATTTGACACCATAGATGCGAACATGTGCTATCGTTGTGGTTTGAAAGACCATTGGTCCCGTGCTTGTCGAGCTCCCCCCAAGGTCGTAGCTGAATATCATTCTCATCGTAAGAAGTTTGAATCAAACTTTACTCAAGTGGAGAAACCGGAGGATACGAAGGTGGAGGTTTTTGACTTTCAGGAGGCATCTGCTATGATGGAATAATAGATTCTTGGACATAGGCCCACATACTTGCCAAATTTTACCCCTAGGGCGAATTCCCTATGTTGGCCAAACCCTCTATATATATTGTTTTTTTTTAAGTTTTGAACAATTTCCTTTATGTTTGGATATTTTGTTTGTTTTAATTTTGGATATTAAGTTTTATGGATTATTTTCTCGAATAACTAATTGAATGGAATCTATGTTTTCGAAATATTTATACATGTGACCAATTCAATTAATTTATTTCTAGGTATGACTAGTGAGAAAGTTAGTTGTCTAGCAGATAGTGCAACCACGCACACTATTTTGCGTGAACGCACCTGTATTACTAACTTCGTACCTAAGAATGCACATCTGACAACCCTTTCAAGTCCATCCAACATGATCAAAAGATACAGACAGGCCCGTATAATGTTGTCTAATCGCACTGAATTGACCATTAAAGTGACCCTTTATTCTATGCGTTCTGAAAGAACGTTGTAGAGCTTTAACGACATTCGAGATGATATTATCACGTTGAAACCTCTGTAGAAAACATATTTGAATTTTTGTGCTCACTTTCTATGAATGTGGCCAGAAGCATATTCTAGAGAAGACTGAGCATCTCCGGAGTTGCTTGTATACTACAATCATCCGCTCCATAGAAAGCCACTATGTGGCCAGCCCTACCTCAGGATTTCACGCGAAGTTTTACTTTGGCATGATCGTTTGGGACACTCTGGACGAGTTGTGATACGACGTATCCTCAAGTCTCACTCGGGCATCACCTATCCAAAAGATTAGGCAAAATCTAGGAGGACATCGCATACTAAACCTGCTTTATGGGAAGGTCATTATTCGACCTTCTTATGATAAAATCTATTTAGATCCTCCCACTTTTCTATAAAGGATTCAGGGGGACATTTGAGGGCCGATTCAACCACCTTATGGACCATTTAGATACTTTATGGTATGGTCAATACTTTTACACGTTGGTCACACGTGTGTTTTTTGTCCACACAAAACGCTGGCTTCTCAAAACTATTGGCTCAGGTTATGAAGCTCAGGGCTTACCACCCTAAATCAAATGTATTCGATTAGATAATGCTGGATAATTCACATCGAAAACTGTCGATGACTATTGCACGTCGGTTGGGGTTAAATTGAATATCCAATACCCTATGTTCATAACCAAAACGGCCTGGCAGAAGCTTTCATTAAGCACATTCAAATGATTGCTCAATCGTTGGTCATACGTACCAAGCTCTCGATCGTTGCTTGGGGCCATGCAATATTGTACGCAGCCATGTTGGTCCACTTGAAGCCTATCACAACTCAACCATATAGCGCAATTCAGTTGGTTTCCGAACACGAACTTGACATATAGCATTTATGCATTTTTGGTTTTGCGATCTATGTGCCAATTGAGCCCCTTTACGTACAAAAATGGGTCCTAAAAAAGGATGAGAATGTATGTCAGTTTTGATTTTCCTTCTATCATTTGTTACGTAGAAGCTTTCATAGGCGATCTCTTTACCGCTCGTTTCACGGATTGTCAGTTCTATGAGACAGTCTTCCCGTCGTTAGATAGAGATAAGAACGTCAACGTTCTAGAAGAACGACTTGAATTATCGTAGACGACTCCCATTTTGTCTCATTTAGATCCCTACACCGCCCAGTCAGAGATTGAAATGCGACACATCCTAAATCTTCATAGCGTAGCTTAGAGCAATGCCATATGCTTTTACCAATCTAGCGAGAGTGACGATATCACATATACTAGCTGCAAATGTGCCTACAAAGATGGATATACCAATGTACAATGGACCTTTCTCCAAAAAAGCCAGGACACCAATGTTGTCGAACCCCGTACATTGATAGCTATCCAATAATCGGCCCCTACCTAGAAGCGTGGTAGACCTATTGGTTTGAAGAATTCATAACCCTGGAAGAAGAAACCCACGACACAGGCTAATGAGCCTACTGTGAATCTGACCATCGCCTACTCATTCTATCTAACTTATGGGGAAATTTTGGACTATGAAAACATCTTGGAAGAGATGAATCCACCTCTTGAGAATCGAGGGATTTTGATATACTATGCTAGATTGGATGTGTTTGGAATAGCAATGAGATGATAATCGACGATGCATTAGCATATGCAGTAGCTACTGAGATCATGCTGAGTGATGACATTGAACCACATTCCATTAATGAATGTCGACATAGAACCGATCGGTCAAACTAGAAATAAACAATCCAAGTTGAACTCGATTTTCTTATGAAACACAAGGTGTTTGGGCCCGTAGTTCTTACACTAAACCATGTGAAGCTCGTTGGTTACAAGTAGGTATTCTTAAGGAAACGTAACGAGAAGAATGAAATAGTATGATATAAAGCACGTCTTGTGGCACAAGGCTTCTCTCAATGCCTGTGATTGATTATGACGAAACGTATTCTTCCGTAATGGATGTGATTACGTTTTGCTACCTTTGGTAGTTTTCGAAAAAAACTAGATATGCAACTCATGGATGTGGTAACCTCATATCTCTATGCGGATCTTGGTATGAAAATCTACATGAAAGTTCTTGAAGGACTTACATGGATTGGATCAAATAGTTCTAGACCAAGGAACACATTCTCCATTCGGCTGAGGTGTTCACTCTACGGATTGACCAATCCGAGTAGATATGGCATAACCATCTAAGTGAGTATTTGATTAGTCAAGGATATATGAACAATGAACTATGCCTTTACGTGTTTATTAGGAATTCACATTCCAAATTTGCGATTATTGTAGTTTATGTCGACGACATGAATCTCATTGGGACTCCTTAAAAACTTGAGAAAACTACTATGCACCTGAAGTCAAAATTTGAGATGAAAGATCTTGGGAAAAACTTGATACTGTCTCGGCCTAGAGATCGAGCGTTGTTCAGATAGAATCCTAGTATATCAGTCGAACTACACCCAAAAGGTATTGTGTTGTTTTAATGAGTATAAAGCGAAGCCTTCGAGTAGCAATGTGGTCGTTCGATCGTTAAATGCTAAATGAGATCTCTTTGGTCCTTAAGAGGATGAGGAAGAGATTTTGGAACCCGATGTTCCATATCTAAGTGCGATTGGCGCTTTATTATACTTAACTCAGTGCACTAGACCCGACATCTCTTTCACTATTAATCTTTTGGCAAGATATAACAATGTGCCCATACGCAGACACTGGACAGATGTTAAAGACATTTTTCGCTACCTCAAATGAACAACGGATTTGGGTTTGTTCTATCCCTATGAATCCTCGAGAGGTGGCACAGCCCTTATCAATTCTCGAGTCGATTCCCGCTTTGTTACTTATGTTGACGCATGGTATTTATCTGACCCACATAAGACGCATTCTCAAATAGGTTACGTCATTATCATTGGATGCACCACAATATTTTGGAGGTTGACTAAGCAGACCTTAGTTGCCACTGCTTTGAACCATGCATAGCTTACTTGGGAATGCTTCTGGTTGAGAGCAGCTGTCGTTAACATCACTACAACAATCTTTGAAGATAACGCAGCATGTATCAAACAACTTAAGAAGGGATACATCAAAGAAGACAACACCAAGCACATTGCGCCAAAGTTCTTTTTCTCTCATCAGCAACAAGAGCATCAAAAGATTAAAGTCAAACAAATCCGTTCCCAGGACAACCTGGCCGACCTCTTCACCAAATCTTTGCCGAAGACAATGTTTTAAAAGCTTGTTCAAGGATTTGGTATGCATAAACTTTCTGAGTTGTAACATTGTTAGTTCTCTTTGGAATTCTGTAAAACTTAGGGGAGTATCCTGGAGTATACTCGCTTGATCTTAATAAACCTTTTCCTATGATTAGGAGCATTTTTCCCTTTGGATTTTTTTCTGCATAACGAGGTTTTAACGAGGCACCTATCTTGGGCTGATCATACCTTGTGTACGTCTCGTAGGCGTTTAAATTGGCTTTGCATTAACTCACCGTTTTTCTTAGTCTATGGGTTTTTGTCATGTATCAAGTTTTACCATACCATAGCCCTGGGTACTTATTTCCATATGCAAGTTCATTTTCTTTGAGACTAGCGTGTTCCCAATTTAGTGACGATAAGTTGACTTCCTCAAATCTATTGGATGACGAATCTACTTAGGTATTTACACACTCAAATGGGGGCTGTTATATATATTCTTGGATTGTGATTGTGTAAATTCTAGATAGATTTGTTTACGAGTTATTCTTTGCCTATAGAATTGTATTTACTCGGAAGACAAGTAATTCCTCTCCTCTTTACTACTATAAATAAAGGCATTATGTAGGGAAATAACACACGTAGAAAAATCCCTACGCTTTCTCCACTCTCTCTTTTTTGCCGACCCCTCTATTCCTTGTCAGTAAATTAGGCCACTGCAATATAATATTTTTAATTATGTTCTCTTGTTCATGCCATTCTTAACCTTTAAAATCATATACTACAATTTAGTGGTATTATTCTTCACTTGTAAATGAAATGCCTTGTATTTGATTCTCACCAAATGCAAATTTGTATCACATTATAATGACAAACTCATTGTGAGTTTTAACCCACTCATCCACCCCTTAGAGTATCTCAAAGAAGGTGTATAACTACTAAAACTCTATTTAAAGAGCCTAATCTAAAAAACTCATCTTCAAGAGATTCTATAAAGGACTCTATATAATAGCAAAGTGAATAGTTGCTCTTTAAATTTGTAGAGTAATTGTTAATATTCTAAATGTTAAAAAATTAATAAAACTCAATGATGAACTCGTGAACCAATGAGAAAAGGAAGAAAGAGAATGTGGTTTTAGAAAATGAGTGGGTTGAATTCAAATTGTTATAGTAAAATATTCAAAGTTTGTTAAAATATAAAGTGTTGTTAAAAATGAAAAGTTAAACTTTGTAGCTAAAATGTTTTTTTGACACTATTCACTTGCTAGTTTAACAAAAAATTAGATCTTCTCTTGGAAATGCTCTTAGACCATAGGCAATGGTGTGGGCTAAAGCTTTAAAATTTAATGCAGAAAATTTTAAACTATAATCCAGAAACAGCTTTGTTTTCTTCCAATGGTTATGACTTAAAATCTAAGCCTCCTATTATTAAAGAATGATTTTAGCCCTTTTTTTGGGTAATATTTTTTAAAATAAAATTTATGTAGATTATTCTAATTTATTTTTATGAACATTTTAACCTAAAAATATATAAATTCCAATAAATAATGAAAAATCACACAACCTACCCCATTCTTAAAACACAAGTTCGTACACATATGCACCACATGAAACATAAAAGTCATGGACAACATGAGGAGAGTGAAAAATAGTTTAGTGTGGATGTTTGAACAAATACATAGGTATTTCTAAAAAATTTGGGTGAAATTTAATTTAAATAGTTTTTTTAATTGTTTTAGCTGTTGATTTTTTTTTTGTTACCGTTAGATTTTCTCATATTCGATCTCAACCGTTAGATTTTATGTAATTAGAAAAGAAAAAAAATTGAATGTGGACCGTTGGATATGTTGGAGTATGCCCGACAAGCAATTGACATGGAAACACATAATTTGTTATTCATGGCAACCCAAGGACAACAAGAGCAAGTGAGAACATCCATCAATTGAGCATGTGATCTTGTAGCGAATTAGGAAGGTACGTTCTTGATTAGGATGAGTCCGATGAAAACCTTAAATTGTTAGGACATGGATGCAAAGAAGTTCCAATCTTGAGATACGTACCCTACAGATCTTAAGTCCTAAATTATGTTCCTAGTGATAGGATGATCGAGTGGACTATAAAACATCTGCAAAAGCCGTTTTATGTCATATCAATAGTAAGTCTCAAACTAAACATGTAGTGACATGGAATAGACATAAAATTGCTTAGCTATAAGATTGAGTTCACTAAACATTGACCAACCATATAAGTGTATGAATGGAAGATTACCTACTTATCTATCGTACCACACTTCTGAGTTCTGGATGCAATTAATTCTTAGAGCTAAGGCATCACTGGTTATCTCATGTTAGAGAATGTGATCTTAGGCTCCACCTTGAAGCTCTCAAACTTTTGTAGAGCCCTATAGTACGAAGATTGGGATTATGTGCATTAACATGGAGATACGTGAATGCACAAGAAGGAATATATCACCTTCTAGGTAATCATGAAGGTATATATTCTTGGAGCCCTTTGACGATCTATCTCCAGGAAATTTTGGCCAAAGCAACGTACATGAGATACATCAAGTGATCCTATTTATGTGTAGAGTTTGACAATAGTTCCATGCTCTAAAATATATGATCGGAATATAGTAGATAGAGGAACCGAATTGCGTTATAACCATAACTGAAACCGAATTGCATTATAACTATAGCTAAGGTTCTATATATGTGTTGTATGAATTCAAACATATTTTGACTGATTTGAGTAGCCGAGAGCCATTGCTAGATGTTACTATTCAGTTTGCGGATATTCCTACAATGTTGAGTTAGAATGATTTTTAATAATGTAACATTAGATTAGTTTGATAAATCATTCACTGCCAACTTTAGTTGGAACCTACAAGGTCACACACAATAGAATGATATTGAAGGATAAAATTGGTGAAGACTAATATAAATTGTTTGTATTAAATATTTGGGTAAATATCAGTTTACTACCCTTATGTTTCGTGGTTTTCAACATTTAGTATATCACGTTTTTTTTGTCCCAGAGTCATACCTAAAGTACAAATTTTGAGACAGTCTCATACATCCGTTAGTCAAGCTGTTAAGTCTCCCGTTAAGTGGCGCCAATGTGGACAATGACTGGGCGACATGTGTCATTAAAACGTCCACGTGAAAATTAAAATTTAAAAAAAAAATTTGGAAACCAAAATAAAATTTTGGTCGTCTTCTATCTCCGACTCTTCCTTCCTTATCCCTCAATTCTTTCCTCTGCACCAACCCACCAAACCCTTCCCCTCCATCTTTGATTCCATCCATCCACCCACATACCCATTAATTCCAAGGATAATCGCCCAGAGACAGATTCAGAGAAGGAGAGAGAGAGAGAGAGAAAACTACCACCCAATAAACAAGCTCGGGAAATGGACACTGGAGCGGCGGGAGTGGGTCTTGCCGCAGCAGCCGCCGACGATCCATTCAAGGGATCACCGTTCGCAGCCATTTCAGATTAGAGTTACGGCGTTTTGCGGCGCTACCAGCACGTGCTCGACCGCATGATGCCGCACGTACTGTACCGGTGGCTGACGTGCCTGGCGGTGGCCTTAATCTACATCTTACGCGTGTACCTGGTCCAAGGTTTCTACGTGGTGTCGTATGGCTTAGGGATTTACATTCTTAACCTCCTCATCGGGTTTCTCTCTCCTTAGGTCGACCCAGAGATCCACGACCTCTCCTCCTCCGACGGCCCCTCCCTCCCAACCCGAGGATCCGATGAGTTCCGACCCTTCGTCCGTCGCCTCCCCGAGTTCAAGTTCTGGTAATTTCCCCATCTCACTGTGTAAAGTTGTCGCCTTTGCGTTCAATTCGTGATTGCCTTGTTTGTGTTTGTCGAAATGCATTCAAGTTCTGTGAATCTGTCTCTGGGTGATTGTCCTTGTAATTAATGGGTGGGTGGATGGGTGGAATCGAAGATGGACGGGGAAGGGTTTGGTGGGTTGGTGCAAAGGAAAGAATGGAGGGATAAGGGAGGAAGGACCGGATGTAGAATACGACCAAATTTTTTTTTTTTAAATTTTTAATTTCCACGTGGACCCTTTAATGACATGTGACGTCCAGGTATTGTCTACATGGGCGTCACGTCAACACTTAACACTTAACAGTTTGACTAACGGATGTATGAGACTGTTTCAAAATTTACATTTTAGGTATGACTCTAGGACGAAAAAAACTTCTATTTTCTCTCCTCTCTCCCTCTTCTCTTTCATGCTATAACAATGACCCAGTACGGACAAAGAGCGCCGCCATCCACCGTTCACCACCGACCGTCAAATCATACCTCCTGCTTCCGTCCTCTTTCCAACCCTCAAGTTAGTATCTACAAATTCGTAGCCGAATTTCCTCAATTTCATATTTAAGAGACAGTGACCTTGGGATTTCCGGTCAAGCTTGCCGGAATTGAGCTCAACCCAAGAGGTAAAAATGATTTTGTCCTCGTGGGCTGTCCTCCAATGTAAGTACTTCAAAATAAATTTTTTTTGTTTTGGGATCGATTCTAGATTTCGAATTTTAATTCCATTTCCTATATGCATGTCAAAGATTGGAGACGAGGAAGGTGAATCAAGGTCGTATCCAACCTAAGGAAATCCTTTTTTCTATTTTGGTTTTAAGTTGGTTTTGGACAGATTCACTGTATTCTGCCCATTTTGTTTATATTTTGTGTTTTAGGTATTTTGCTAAGTCAATATAACTATACTTAAATTACATGACTCTAGCTTAACATTCTATATGCATTATCGAACAATTTACCATGGCACTAACATAAACCAATTTTGATCGTAGACATGTAAAATACCTGAGGAAATAAGATGCCTCTGATTCTCTTCTTTGTTTGAGAGATACATTTGATCACTGTGGTCACTTTGAGGTTTTTGAACGTTTACACGAGTAGGAAGAGGTTTTATGCTTATACCTATCAAGATAAGAATACAAGCTCATTAATTCAATTAAATATTATTATGAAGCAAGATTTTTATGTTAGGTTGTATTTGTCGCTTTTGTGTTGTTTTTGTGTCATGTTATATCTACTAAACTCCGTTGGTGGGTTTAAAAATTTAAACTCAAACTCAACCCATTTGTACCCATTGAGCTCTCTTTCGGAGTGAGAGCCTTTCCAACCTTAGATCAAATGTCTTACATTTTTTTACAACCAATGTTCTTATTTTTTTGGTCCCTGTGGCTTACAATTCAACATAAGTGGGCCTCATGCATGCCATGCCAACATTTTTACAAGTATGTTAAAGGATTTGGATGGTCTGGGACAAAATGAGACTAAATTTGAGTTTCAATCAGTTAAATGACATGATTTAAATTTCATGGGGCAAAGTTAGAATGCCTTTGAGCTTCAGGAGTCATTGACGTAAATAAGGCTTTAATGTTTATTACTACACATTTTACACTATGTCACAAACCAAACATATAACCCTAAGTGATTAACCATTCCAGCATTTTTAAACATTCCCAAAGAACTCGACCCTCAAACCAAACATATAACAATGAAATTTTTATTTTTTATTTAGCATATAACAATGAATTTTCTTAATTAGTTATGGATTGCCACTTAGTTCTACAGTTTAGTGATATTTCTCGTCACTTGTAAGTGAAAAGTCTTAGGTTTGAATCTTGTAAATGACGAGTTTTTAACCAATTTATTCACCCCGCTCCTTAGTGTAAATATATCTTCTATATCTTACGTATATATATACATATATACACAAAATAGCTTTGCATTCTACAGTACATTTAAGAAAAAAAGGGTTGGATTGTTGAAGCATTTCTTAATTAGCTCTAGATTCTATGGAAATATTAAACAAAGAATGAATGGTAAGTTGTTTTACTTAATTAAGTTAAATTATTTTTCTTTACCATGATGAGAGATAAAATCAATTAACAACATCACACTTAATTATCTTCCAAATAAAAAATAATATTACCTCGATTTTTTCTTTTCACCAAACTATTTGTTATTTATGCATGCACCTATTGCTTCCCTTTTGGGATGAGCTCATTCACACACTTACAAATATTTTTTTCAATGTAAAAATTTCATAATCGAAACCGTTCAATTTATTAATCTTTATTTGAAGATCGTTCCTCCAAAAAATCATTCAAATCAGAGATCGATGAGTTATTCAAATGTATCAAATAAATCAACAATGTAGGTACCAAGTAACATATTAATAATAAGCTGTCTATTTATTTGATACATTTGGATGACACATTTGGATGACTAAACAATCATCGTTTTGAATGATTTTTTTGCAAGGATATCTTCAAATAAAGATTAAGAAATAGAACAATTTCGATTATGGAATTTCTACAGTGAAAATTTGTTATTTTCAAATGAAAGAATGAATTCATGTCCCTAAGGGGAACGCAAATATTATTCTTTTCATATATAACTTCTTAAATATGAAATGACTAGGATTTGTCTTTTAAGACCATATTGTTTTATGTTATTCTTTGTTTAGCATTTTATTCCGACTTTAATATAGATTATTAAAAAAACATGTGACATAAGGAGATAAAGTATAATTAATCTGCAATACTCTCCATCATTTCTCAAACTAATCTGACATCCTCCACTTGTCCTATCTATTTCCCTCTCCATCCCCGGATTGTCCCACCTTCTTCTCTTCTACTTTTATTTTTTTGAGCAAATGGAAATCTATTGAAAAAGCACAGATGCAATAGAAAATAGGAGATAAACCATGCTTTTACAGTAGGCATGAACAAACAAGTTCTATATATAAGTTATTTAATAATAAATTTTTATATGAAATGTATTCAATAATATATGAGGTGTAAATAAAAAAATTCAAAATATATAGAGTTGTAGATTAATAAAATAAAAACAAAATCTATGATGCAAGTAGATAAACGATTAATTTGAGATAGATTGCATAAGGCTACACTTATCACATTTTTATACCACATTTGTACAAACTTTTAAATAGAACTAGGACCTGTCAACACATGTGGGTCTTAGCTCTATTAAAGATGTGGTACAAATGCCAACAAGATCCTCTCCGGATCCTTTTGGTGAGGATCCTATGGATTCATGAATCGTGTTTGTTCATTGTACATCGTGCAGTCAGTTTTTGTCAAGTACTATTTGTGTTTAAATTTAAATAAAAATATTTAAATAATCTCTAACCGCACGATATATGATGAACAGATAAGATTGACGGATTCCCGGGATCCTCACAAAGAGGGTTCGGCGAGGATCCGGATTTGTACAAATGTGGTAATGATAGCATTTTTGAGATTGATCACATGATATAGGTAGGTGTGGATTTTTTTGCCAAATTGTCGTGCCAACCGAATTGTCAATCATGCCATACCGATTTTGTGCCAACCGGTAATGGTATGGTATTTTACCGTACCAAAATTTCATGGTACGGTATTGGTAATGGATACTATTACCACGGTATTACCGTACCGTACTGAAAATACAATATAATATATCATTTATAAATTATATAATAAATAATTATATAACACATATTTATAATATTCCAATAATTTGAAAATAAAACCCTACTTATATTAGCATTGTTGTTGGT
>JAOTRO020230055.1:0-16470 GCA_028566515.2 Pyracantha coccinea
CAGTCATCAAGACAATTAGATAGTTTAAAACAATGATTAATAATTCAAAACATGGCATAATATCATAAGTAAATTGACGGAAATACATATTCTTGCTAAGGCTCAATGCCTCACCCTAGCCAAAAAAAAAAACTAGCTACGAACAATCATAAAACAAACTATTATTGATAATAAGGATAGAAAACACCTAGAAACTTGAATAACTCTCTAAAGTGTGTGTGCGTTATCCTCTCCTTCTCTTCCCCCCAACCTTAATGGCTAAATATCTTTATTTATACTACTACAAAATAAAACCCTAAAAGGTCGTAGAATAAAACTAGGAAACATAATAAAATAATAAAACAGAAAGTAAAAGGTTTCCTATTTAAATTAAAATTCGGATTTCTCAGAAAATTAGTCTTTTGACTGAGCAAATTAACTCCGATTTGGTCTCAAAAGATCTCTTTTGAAAGCTGGAGACGTCTTCTACAAATCCTCAGAAGGAATGTTCCTCTAAATATGTCATTGTGATCTCCAAAATACCTAAAATGTCCAGCAACGTCAATCTTGGAAAGTTGCGCGTTGGACATTTATTTCATCGCCAAGGTCAAACGGCTAAGTAGAAAAATTTGAAATTTTGATACAGTCATCTTGAAAGGCTCACAAAAAACCTCCAATTGGAATCACTCCGAAATTCATCCGTTTGATTACTTTTTACTCCAGAGGAAGTCGAATGTTCTACATTAGAAATATAATTCAAAGTATCAAAATTCACACATAATAACCAATAAATTATTACTAAGATTAGGGTAAAATATATTGTATAATATTGATTCATCATATGTTACTATATTTTTTAAATTAAAAATTGAAATTTATAGTTGTTTATATTAATGAGATTTTAAATAAAAATCCATAATTTGTGGGAGTAAAAATATTAAAATATAAATTATACAATTGTGTGTATGTATATATAAACATGGTTACATTCATCAAAATTAACAAAAAATTTATTGTACCAAAACATGGGTACATTCTTCAAAATCACACAGAAAAAGTAATAGATATTAGGATTGATAACATTAGCAAATTTCCTTGATTAAACTTGACATGGATACATTCTCAAATCAAAATAAAAGAATATACCCATATAAGTTTAAAAATGGTTAGAAAAAAATTGAATAAATTTTATATAAAAAGAAGGTACATTTTACATATAACAAATTGGTATATTTAATAATAGGTACATTTTAAGATTAAAAATTGGAAAAAAAAATTATATGAATGGGTGCATATACGATTAAAAAATTGAAAAGATTTTTTAAAAAGCTAATTGGTACAGACTTATTCTAATTTTTTATTTATTTTAGAAATGTTTTGAATTAAAAACTAGTTAGGAGTTTAATAAAGGTGTGAGTATTAAAATCTTAAACCAATTATTAATTTTTATTTTAAAAAATTATGTAATTGACATTTTAATTTTTTTTACATTAATGCTAGGAACTTGGATCAAAATCTGAAAACTAATAAGATTTTAGTCAATAATCGAAAACTAATTTTTCATATATATATATATATGTATAGAAATATAAAGTACAATGTGGTAATGTTATGGATATTCACAAACAGATAGATGTCTCCTTGAACGGACATAATTGTTAAATTTTGAAAGGGTTCGCGAACAATAATTCAATGCCATTGCCTTATGGGAATAATTAACCATATATTAATTTGCAGTCGAAAAGGAAACTTGAGCTTAGACTAGCTTAATTAGGTAATACAAGTGGTAGCCTTAATAAATGATCAAAAGTTTGTCTTATCTCAAAGCTTACCTTCTAAATTTGTGGAATTATATTTGAGGAAAAGCATGATAGAGAATCGATTGTTACTTAATGTTGGGAGACTTTTAGGTCAAGTTGGACTTAGACTTTTATACTAAGTCCTAGAATATCTCGAAAGAATTAGCATGAGAAACAGAAAGTTTGCATATTGTTCTAGGCCAAGTAATATGGATTTCCTAGGGTTCTAAGAATGCTTCTCCTAACTGTAAGGGTTGAAGGAAGGTTCAAGAAAGCCCAAGGTTGCAGAAGATGGTCCTCTTGATGATCCAAGACTGTTTGCACTAGGGAGTGATTTCCCTAGCTTGGTGTAGAACAACCTCGAATGCCTTCTCCCATTCTCCCTTTCTCTCATTCTCACATTTTTCTCTCTCTGTTTAAACCTCTGTATTATGATTGTGGGACTGTGTTTTTAGGGTTCGGGTAAAGTTGATCTGAATACAGTTACCTCAAAAGTCCGATCATGAGCTCACGGGCTCTTGGTGAAGCTAGATTAGACATAGTAGCGGTGCCATTATCACCTTATTTAGGGTCAATAGCCGGGGTCCAAGCGACTTTCCTGAATGACCATGCTTGTTTCGCAAGATGTGTGATCTGATCCAGATATGGACACAATCAGATCTTTTTAAGTCTTGGAGTTCCTAAAATCTAGGAATATGCGTGCGCCGCAAGTAATCATAAACTCTATGATGGTGCAATATCTAATTCTAGATATCCTCTAGGATTCTTTCGACTTAGAACGAGGATTCTATCCTAAAAGGTCTCTCTCCTGATAGTATAAGTACACCCGCCTAGGGTTTATCACGGGTGACGCAATCTAAACGCTTGAATTCTCTTGCCCATTGCTTGAGTCTAAAACTATTCATTAATTTAACCGTCGGAGAGCCTTTGGCCGACATTGCAAGTAATCGAGTTTGAGAACTTCCTCCACACGCGGTGGTGCATGAATTTGGTTCCAATAATTGGCACTTTCATTGAGAGTGAACTCTTATTCCTCCTGCCAGATCACTACACCATCTGACATGTCTAATAGTTCAGTTAACAACGACGGCCACGTCACCCTCTAAAACAACGCAAACCAAGAATATGACAGGGTCACCGTCATAGGCGAGATGTGGGAAGATGTCATGAAAATCTATCTCTGGAAAACATCCAACGAAGTCCGTTGATTATAGAGGCCAGAAAACTCGCTAACATAAAAGCACGCTTAGGAATCTGACGTGGAGGTTTTCTTCTGCATCAAATCAGTTCATCCATATCATCACGCAATCATGTTCTTCCAAAACAATGATTTTTATCTCGATATTTTTGCAGCCCTGATAGCACGAACATTCACCATAATGCATGACCAACTTTACGTTTTTCGAATTTTAGATTCTACATAAATTGTGTATGTATTATATTCATAATTGTTGAATAATGTGAATTTGATATTGCGATGAATTGCATCAAATATATGTCCATGCATTAAATTATATAATATGCATTGAATTGAATTGAAAGAAGAAAAAAAACAAAAGAAATCGAAAAAGGCAACCTGGGTTCTTCGAACCCATGACCTCGAGCCATTCGACCAAGCCTGCAGCTTGAGTGGCCGAGTCGTGCCAAGCTGCGAGTCCCTAAATCGAAGCCGAGGACTCCAGGTTTGAAACCCAGAAACCCCGATGCATTCCACGACGTCTCCACTATTGCAGGTTGGCGTGCAGCCAATCCTCACCTATGGGTCATCATGTTTTGATGACTTGCAGTTCGTCCCCGACACCAATTGACCGAGTTTCCCTCGAATCTCATCGATTTTTTTTTAATTTTCCGATTCGTATTTCTAAGATTTTGGTAGAACATTGAGATTTCTCAATCTCCGTTCATATTTATGGTCTCGATTGACTCATGAACTCTCCCCGAGCATCATTATCCCAAAGCACGGCCACCTAAAGCAGTGGCACCGATTTTTTTCCCCAGCGAATGCACCCAGCTACAGTTGGGGTGTCTTTGGACCCAAAACCGAGCCCTATTGGGCTTTGTCTCTCTGCTTGCTTCCTTTTTCTTATTCGGGCTTGCCTGCAGCGACCCAAAATTATTAGTTTAGCTCGCGAAAAAAAAACGTTTTTTAAGGGCTCACCTGCAGCGGCCCGCTACAAGTTTTGTAATGAAACTTTGATCGAAGATGATCTCCTGGAGAAGACCTATTTGACCTTCTCTGTACTAATATTGTCCAGCAGCAACAATATAGAGCTCAAAATTTCACCAAGTTCTCGGATTTGATGCCTGTTTTACTTCTTGCTGGAAAACAGAACCAGCTATCAATAAAGAATCATCAAGCTCGATCTATTTGGGCCACTGCTGTGCCTGAAGCACACTATAGCATAAACCAACGTCCAAAACACCAAAAGAGGTATGGAAAGGGCTGCCAAAAGCCACCTCATCATGGTCAACAGAGCCAAGGCCCATGTAAGGGTGGAAAACAAGCCCCAAATCGTCTTAACCTCGCTCCCAAGGCCCCAAACTTCAAGAATAAGGGCAAAGCACTTGAAACCATTGATGCGGATATGTGCTCTCGCTGTGGTTCAAATGACCATTGGTCCCATGTTAGTAGAGCTCCCTAGAAAGTTGTAGCTGAATATCATTCCTATCGTAAGAAGTTTGAATCCAAGTTTATGCAAGTGGACAAACTAGAGAGTTCGAAGATGGAGGTTTCTGACTTTCAAGAGGCTATTACACTTATGGAAGACTAGAATCTTAGACATAAAATATTTTTTTAGTTGAAGTAACACATTGGGGCCAAATTCCACAGTAGGGGCCGAACCCCCTCCTTGTTTTTTGGTTAAATTTTGAACAATTTTCCTTTTGTTTGGATTATTTGTTGGTGATTTGTTTTTGGATATTAAGTTTTTAATTAATTTCCATCCTTGAGTACTTAAAATTATTTTGAATGGATATTTGTTTTTAGAACTTTTATGCATGTGACCAATTCAAATTAATTTTTCATTCTAGGTATGACTAGTAAGGAAGTTAGTTGTCTGGCAGATAGTGCAAGCACGCACACTGTTTTGCGTGAACGCATTTATTTCACTAACTTCGTACCTAAGAATGCACCTCTAACAACCATCTCAGGTCCATCCAACCTGATAGAAGTATACGGTAAGGCATGTCTAATGTTGTCCAATGGTACAATTTTGACTATTGATAAAACACTCTATTCTCCACGTTGTAGAAGAATGTTGTTGAGCTTTAAGGACATTAGAGATAATAATTACCATACTGAAACCCACGTAGAAAACGGAGTTGAACTTCTGTGGATAATTTCCTATGAATATGGCCAAAAGCGTATTCTAGAGAAGATGGAGTGTATCCCGAGTGGTCTGTATACTACAATTTGAACAGCCCGATGCCCCTGGTCAGGAGGATCCTCTCCATCTGCTTAGGAAAGGATCCTGATCCCAGTCAATGACCACAATAAGTAAACAGATGATGGCATGGAATGATTTGTTATCTTATTTTATACTTTTTAAGTATTGATTAGACTATAAATTTAGTACTATGGTGACATTTTCATTATCTAATTATCTCTTGGTTCCTTTATTGCATATTTGACATGGGTTATATTTTAGGGAAATTGACATAAATGGGCCATTTTTTGTTCTTGGGACCAAAATAGGACAAACCGACCATGCACACTCCATGCACACCATGCACAAAAGCAAAATGAAATACCCACATGTAAATTATAAAAACTCACAGCTCCTTGCGTCATTTTTCTGATTTGGAAGAGAGAGTTGTGAGCTCTGAGTTTTTAGGGTAAGCTCAAATTTATGAGCATATCATGTGCATGTCCTGTACATGTAGTATACATACAGTGTATATACTTCGTATTTTTAACTCGTTCATGCAAAACAAGATTTCTCCTTCTCCATCACTACCAATTTCTCTTTCTCCATCATCCATCCCACCTCCATTTCTGCTGGTTTCACATCCTGATGCTCTACAATTTCGCATCCCCTTCAATCCCACCACTAACCTTTCAATGGATAACAACGATGCCGTGTTCCTAGAAAATGAAGGTAAATTAGGGGCCATATCAACCCGTTCAAGCATGTACCAAAACTATGAAACAAAGATGACAGCGTTAATAAGAAAGAGTGGAATCTTGGAATGCGCATTTAAACCCCATCAGAAGTTGTTCTCCTTGACGCAAACCATGGAACAAATGTACACAGCATGAAAATTTGACAAATTGACAAAATAAGGTCACCAAATTAGGGGGAATTGAAACTAGAAATGGACAGAAAAGAGGAATTTTTATAGTGATTGGAAATGGGGTATATTGACTCCAGCAATGAGATGGAAGATGATTGGGTCAGATACTAGAGGCCAACACATTTCGAGACAGCCTGCATCGTGCTCTCAACGCAAGTTCTTTAGAGTGAGAGAAAGACAGGTCTGTTGGATGAAGAAGATGGGTGGGATCAATACTGAGTTGAGTTCTGACTGGGTTGAACGTAATAACTCATTTATACGGGAGGGCAATTTGGTCATTTTAAGTTTTAGAAAAATCCTGTTTTTGTCATATTGTTGTGCCTGTCGTGTGCATGTTGTGTGCATATCCAAAAAATCCTATTTTGGTCCTAAGATTAAGAAAATGGCCTATTTCAGTCAATTCTCCTAAATTTTATCTATTAATGGACTAAAATATTAGAGACATATGCACAAGAAAAACTCTACATGAACCCATGCCATGAAAAAACACAATCAGCAAACCATTGAACTTTTTTATTTATAAGTATTCCTATCAGATAAAGGAGCATTAGAGTCAAATTTATCCAACATGATTTTTCCTGCCTGTGTTAAATTTTGCGCTGAAAATTGCCCCTAGTTTACACAAAATAGAAGTAATGTTGGTTCATATCTGACGGCACTGAGCAATAATGTTGGTTATTGTTGGAACCAAATTCGTGCACATTGCAGACAGAGGCGAAATCAGTCGAACTGGCCCATGATCTCCGATGAGGAGAGAATGAGGTTAATTGGTGGGTGTGGTTGAATCCTAGAAGGACTGTCTACATATCTTCAGGAAGAAGAATCAAAACACGAGTATAGTTCTATGGAAGAATGGAGTAAACAATCCTTGACGAATAACCTATAGCAGGTCGTTGGGAGATGAGTTGTCCACGCACCTGTCTACGCTTAGACGGCGACGTAAGAACCTCTGCTATGCATGAAGAAAATATGCGTGTAGTAAAGAATATAAGACTTAGAGAGAGAAATATGTGATGTCTATATGTCTGAAAGAGAGAGATATTTGAATGTAAGTGGATGTCTATGATAGTCTTCTAGAGAATGAAGTGATCATCCTAAAGAAAGATAGATCTAAGAAATAGAGATCGAAACCCCCTGATAAATACCCAAGCTCATGTATTTATAGAGATCTTAAGAGTTCTTGTATCACTAGACTATCTAGAAGGAAATCTAAGATAAGATACCCAATCTTCCTTGAATAATGATTATATTGCCTACCCTCTAAGATATCATAATTTGACTTTAACTAGGGTTTCCTTTACTTGGGAGACAAGTAATATCTTTAATAGTCCTAAGCCTATCCTGCATCCTGCCAGGCTACGATCCATAGGCTTCGGGCATTCCTATCATTCTCTCTATGTGTCATAGGCTCAGAAAATCATGGTCCCACAAGTTTCCCTCACTATGCTTTTGAGAATGTGCTCTGCTTCGAAGATGGATAGTTACCAATAGACCATGAGTGAGTCATCCTAGAATAACTTTTCCGGAATGTGTGTTGAAATGACTTTCGAACTTTTTGTTGATTTGGAGCTAGCCAAGTCCAGCTATTCATGCTCGCTTGTCTTTTAATGGTTTGATCTTTCTGAGTTCCGAACCATATTGTAAACCCCTGGTTAGAGTTCCCGATGCATAGCTGAAAAGTTGGATGTTAGGCGTATTATGCCTATATATTCCTGGAAGAATGTAGATGCATTAGGAATATTCTTCTAAGTTTGTTTTACTCAAGTCATTAAGCATGTTAGAGTAAAACACTTGAAACTTTTCATCATTTGCTTCCTAATCACGAAATATAGTTTAATCTGTCAATCTTTCTAAAGTAAGCTAACTTTGAAGTAATGGGTACTGAGGCAAAATATGAATAAGCTTGTGGGTCCAGGGCAGAGTTCATCAAAACCCTATTCGGTAACGTTGATTCAGAAAAACATCACCTCCTAAACTTAGTGTTTATAAAGATTTCCATTGCAATATTTGGAGTAACACTTTACTTTGGTTCCAATAATTAAATACTAAACCCATGAAAAACCTTTTGCCCCAGACTTGTGTAAGGCATTGATCGGATTAAGGATGAGAAAGTGTGGAAACATACCCGAAATGGCCTCTAGATTTTAATGTCAGTTTGACATGTTTAAGCTATTTTGTTTGTTGATTATATTTGTTCTTTCACCTTACCCCCACTTTAGGTTAGAGGATTTCATAGTGTAACGTGTAACCAAGAAGAGATTTCCTTCTCAATCCGAATTGCTGATTTATCCCTAGTGAATCTTAAACAAAAGTTCGTCAGGGACTTAGTCGTCTGCATGTAGGTCAGAAATAATTATTGAATCTTTTTATCAGATCTTATGCATTGGACCTGAGCGTTTTCAATCGAGCTACACTTAGCTGGCTTGGCTAAGGCATTTTCGAGTATCAAAGCTCTGTTGGAATAAAATTCCTCTTAACAATTTCTTAGTCTGAATGCCTTATTCGGATTTGCTTAACACATGGTGTTGCTGACGTACTTGACTTAGTACACTGGTCCGGGATAGAACTAGTCATACTTAAGGTTAGAGTTCAGAGCCACCCTCGTATGATTTTTGGATCGCCCTTTCAATTATTCCCTCGAATGGCGTAAAGCTCAGTTTTGAATGTTATAACCCACAACTTTTCTGGTTGTATAATCTTTCTGGAAGCTGGATGGTGCATTGAATTTTTGGGCCAGGATGCTATATGCCCATGCTTTTAACCCGCCAATCATAATTGCGCTTAATATGACTCAAGCCTCTCAAGCTGCTAATCGTACAATATGAGATAGGCTTAACAGAGACTCCTTTGACCATTTTGAATTTTTAGACTTGCATCCGTGCGACGTTTCAAAGTTCTTCATAATTCTGAAATTTAAGGTAGTCCATGTACTATAGTGAATGGTGTAAGAAAGAAAAAACAATGGTGTGCGAGGATCTAAAAAGATCATTCCCAGCTTTGAGTTTTCTGTCATGGACATGCATTTAATCATGCATATAATATAAAAGTACTTATCTCTTGGAGCGATACCACAGTTTAAACCAAGGTTGTTCACCCATCGGATGAGCCTTCAAGTTGTTTTCCTCATTTGACTTTGATGAAGCCTTGTTTTTTTTAGAGGATATCAAAGGATATATGTTGTGTCCTCTTAGAAGTCTGATTACTTGTGGCACATGCCAACTCTAACTCCAAGACATATACGAAATCTGATGATTCCTTGCTCAATTAGGTTTCTGAGCCTTGCGGAACAAGAATGGTCATTCTAGGGAAGTCGTTCAAATTTTGTCTAATGACCCAAAACAAGATGATGGTGGCATCATAGCTCTGTTTGATTCAGCTCTGTTCAAAGCTTTTAAGTCCATCACCAGACTACGAAAAGATTTCTCACTTTAATCAACTTTACTCTGAATGATTTCAGAGCAAGGCAAAGTAATTCGTTGTTTGCACTTCTTCAAGTGTGAGAATCTGGATTATAACTGCCATGTGGTGTAGAAGTCATTCAGATGTAAGAAAATTTTCTTCTTACTCTGTATGGTCGGCTCCCTGTCCTTTTCCATTACAAGCTAGTAGTGGAGGAGGACAAATGTTGAGTTGTCATGCAATGCTTTGTGGATCACTTTCGGTTTTAGCTCATTGAAGCAGACTTGAATTAGTTGGAATCCTTAGGTTAATCACTGACTTGATCATGATTCTGTGTATCCTAAACTTGTAGGTTGCTGCAGTACATTGCATATCGTTTAATATGAATTCTGAGGAAGAACTTGAGGAATCCCGCAGAAAATGCCGGCCTGCATTATAAATGGTAACATGGCAATAATGTCTTCCACATAATTTGATATTGAGTTTCGCAAAATTCTACAGAAATTTGACTTGCGTGTGTTCACGATGATATATCGTACAAAACCTAGCTTTCTCCGAGCAGGTACAGTTTAATCTAGGAAGTTGTCTGTGCTACTACAATGTGCTGCTTATGCTAGCTTGCTATTCAGCTGCATTATGTGTCAGATTTGAGACCTTTCTTTCTTCTAGAAAATTCTGTAAAATTATTATTATTATAGCTAAGTTCTTATCTTTCTAGAAATATGTGGCATGTCATTAAAAAATATCGGGAAGGTCTTGAAATCTTCATTCTCCCGCAGATGCGCAGTTGTGACTTGAATGCAGCTTCGATTGACTTCCTACATAAAATTGGAAATATTAGTTTGTAGAATATTTTGAAACTTTGACACAATCACTTTGGGAGTCTTAACTTTTGTCTCCAACTGAACTTGTGTCGAAATTCATCTAGGAAGTTGAATTTTCGTTAAAAATCATTCATGTGCGCAAAATTGGTTTTGCATAGAATGGGTTTTAGGCACGATTATGTTGCCCCTGTCAGAGTGTTGATGGACTCAAATTGAGTTATGTATAGACTTTAGTTGAGAGATCTATGGGTCGAACTTGCGATGATGTGCTAGTTCGCACGTGGCCAAACCTGCCTTTGCTCCCTTGCACAGACATATTTCACTCTAAATCATTTTTGTAATTCTTTGTACTGTAGCGTGATCACTGTGTTGCACTGTCGAACCATCATAATTCATATTTGAGTTCGAAACTCTAACGAAACTTGATCTTAGTTCCAGAGTTGAACTTTTACACTTTTTCTAGGGGTGCTCGTTAGAGAGATTGTGTCATTGTCAGGGTTACTGGCTCCACCGAAATAGTGTTGGATTGAATTCGTCCGATGCCACGGGATCCTTTTTGTGTTCCTCTGAGAAAATATGGCCCTTGTGATAAAACTCTTCCTAACATCATATGGAGTTGGGCTACGTGATTCTTCAATCCATCATAAATTAATTGTGATCGTCGTCCTTGTTTTTGTTGTCGCTTGTGGATAAGATTTTTACCATTAAATCAATTCGAATTGGGTCCAAAAAGTCTCTTTTTAAATCTTAAGACGTCTTCAACAAATCTTCAGAAGGAACCATCCTCGAAATATGCCACTTTAACCTTCAAAATACCCAAAACACCCGAAGAACGCCAATTTGGAAAAGCTACACGCTGAACCTTGTTTTCTTTTCCATGGTCAAACAGCTTGGAGTTAAATTATAGAATTGTGATACAATTATCTTGAAAGGCTCACAAATCCACTCCAACTGAAATTAATCCAAAATTCCTTTGTTTGATCACTTTTTATCGAAAGTAGATTCACATGTTGGTAGAGTAATTTGGACCGGAGAATATGAATTCACTCTTCCCTTGATGCCATTATGTTTCTTGCGTCCCTAATCCCCTTCCCATTTTCCTTATCTTTTCTCGTTCTTCTTTTTGCGCCCTTCCCTCCTTTCTTTTCCTTCCCCGCTGCACTTTCATTCCTTTTCTCCTTCCCTGCTACACTCCCCTTCCTTGTTACATTCTTCTTCTTCACTGCATTTCTCCTTCAATCTCCCTGGATGAACAATTTGAGGAGCAACAGTCTGGAAGTGGTGCGTTTTAGATTATTTGTATCACATTGGGTTTGTGCTTTGAATTTGATTTATGTTATTAACTCGAGTTTATGTTTTGAATTTTAATTTATTAAATATTATGCTCAAATATTTTAAAATAAGTGTAGAACTAGAGATTATGCTCAAATGTTATGGTCAAATATGTTTTGGATTGGGGATGCCTTATCAAATATTATGCATAAATTGCAAATCGCTCTTTGTTCGAGGCTTCTATATATGTTTTGTTTTTGTAAACATACATCACAAATGTTTGTTTTTATTAATCAGGAACAATGCCTCAATAGAGAACTTGCGAGTGTGGAAAAATAAAATGGTCAGGAAAACAAAATTGTGCATTTGATTCGACTGGAAAATGCATTAGTTCCAATAATGTCGACTTTTTGAATTTATTGCGTTTGAGGTCAAGGATCCCTAAAATCTTCCTTTGATGTATGGTATTCGGAGTTGCCAGCCAAATCCATCGACTATTTTGAAATTTTGGTCAACATGTATGCGAACACATATTCAATGTGATATTTGCAAGTGTCACGAAGCCAAGTTTAAGATGATCCCTCGGTCTGAGGATAAAACTCTCAGGATTTACCTAAAGCACTTCCGAGTAGAGCTGGCAGAAGTAGAAAAAGTTAATGATAAGTTGGCCACAATGGCGTTTAAACAAGGTTTGTATGTCTATTCACCCTTTCTCAGAAATTAGACAAAAGAAAGTATGACTATGCCACCTAGGCAGAATGCTTTGACATTGTAGGCAATCTAATTGACTGGAATGAAAAAATGCAGAAGAACGATAATCAAACTAGATTGCATTAGGAAGACTGATTGGAGAATGGTTGACGGAGGTACTTCTTATCTTTTTCTGCAATATGCTGCAAAAGGAGAACATCAGGACAAATAGTCCCAGTTTTACTCTAAACACCACCATCAACAACATTCTCCGCATCTTAAAGGACAAGCCATTCCTCAAATGCCTAAAGCTGCTCCCAGAGCACTTAGCAAGGAAAAATCCAAGCAAGTGATGCTTTTTCCACAAGAGAACTAGCCATGCCACAAGAAGCTGCCGAGTGTTGAGGGATCACATTGAAGAACTTTTGGATCAAGGACATTGTTGGGAATTCTTTAGAGATAAAGCAAGGAAATAAGGCTTAGTCGAACCCAATGAAAGGGAGTGATCAGACCAACACACTGATGATGAATAGCGACGACCAGCGAAGAAGCCTACCCTTAACATAAACTGTGTTTGTACCAAATTTAGGAACCACCGTGAGTGGTGGTTGATCATAAACTCGAGCAACTTGCAACAGTAAAAAATCATGAGCAAGTTTAGGACCGGGGATGGTTGTGTGTGTATCAGCTAAAAGCTCTCCGACGGCCAAGCTAGTGAATGATTTGAGACTCAAGCAAGGGGCAAGAGAATTTAAGTTTTTTTTTATTGCGTACCATAATTGAACCCTAGATGAGTGTATTTATACCATAGGGAGAGAGACTTTTTTTTGGATAGAATCATCGTTCTAAGATGAGAGAATCCTAGAGGATATCTAGGAGTAGATATTGCATTATCTTAGGAGTTATGATTACTTGCGACGCACATCAATTCCTAGATTGTAGAAACTCCAAGATTTACAGAATCTGATTGTATCCATATTCGGATCAGATTGCGTGTCTTATGGAACAAGCATGGTCATCCAGCGGAATCGCTAGTACTCTGCCTATTGCCCCATAATGGAGTGATGGTGGCATCGCTACTCCATCTGGTATAGCTCTACCTGGAGCTGGTGAGTACATGACCTAACTTATGAGGTGATTGTATTCGGATTAGCCTTGCTATAACCCTGAAAAATCATGGTCCCACAATTGCCCCTAACAATTCATCTGAGAGGCAACCCATTCCCCTTGAGGATGGTTTTTTATCCGAAGACTATACCTTTTGAAGTAAGTTAGAGTACGTACCATTTAATCTTCAATCTTTATACATGTGTGATTTGATTCTTGGCATTTTGACGTGGAGGGGTTTTAGACTCAGACGTGTAACCTTGAACATCGTGCCAAAAAGTTCGCAATGATGAGATTCAATACTTGTGCCGTGCGCATAAGAAACGAGAAATTTTCTTTGATATTCTTCATTAATTTTGACCATCAAATTGAAAGATCCGAGAGCGAGTCAGTCTGGATTCGACGACTAGCTGATTATGTTGAATGACACTTATATATCCTTAGATCTTTCCCTTCCACTTTACAAAAACTTTCAAATCCCTTACTGTAAAAATAATAATAATAAAAAAGGCTTCAATTTCCTCATCGTACTAATGTTCAAACCCTTTCTTTGAAGCTCATTACATGGCGTCTTCAAGCAGCAAACCTAATTCAGCCAAGATTTTTCCCTAAAATCTTCCACTAACGAGGGTTGTAGTCGAGAAAAAGGTGAAACATTTTTTGAGAAGCATCAAGATATTATGAATAATTGTAAAGTCTGTGGGGACCTGGTCACAACAACAATAACAGTTAAGCCTTATCCACTAAGTGGGGTTGGCTGTATGAATCCTAGAATGCCTCAGTGCTCGGTTTTGTACCAAGTTTTCCGCTAGCTCTAAGTACTCCATATCTTTTCTTAGTCTATTTCCAAGTATTTTTTGGTCTTCCTATACCCCTTTTGTCTTGATCTTCCAACTCAAAATCGCATCTTCTAACTAGAGCAACTGTAAATCTTCGGTTCATGTGTCCAAACGACCTTAACTGATTTTCTCTCATCTAATCTCCAATTGCGGCCACCGTCCTTACCTCAAATATCCTCGTTCTTAATCCTATCATTTCTCGTGTTCAATGACCATCATCATCTCTGCTGCTCTTATTTTTTGCACGTGTTGCTTTTTGACCCCCAACATTTCGTGCCATAAAACATTGCTGGCTTTATTGTCGTCCTATAAAACTTTTCTCGACTTATAGTTACATATGATGATCACACAAACACACCTGATCCACTATTCCACTTCATCCATCTAGCTTATATTCTATGGTTGAGATTTCCATCTAATTCTCTGTTCTTTTGCAAGTTAGATCTAAGATAATGTAAGCATTCACTCTTTGGTACTTCCTTATCTCCAATCCTCACCCTTATTTCATTTGGATCCTCATTTCTGCTGAACTTATACTCCATATTTGTCTTTGACCTACATAGGCAAAGAACTTTAAATTACCCTTCCTCTAAGGAGAGATAAAAGTTCGGAGTGAGAGAGATTTATATTAATATAAAAGATAGATGACATGTGAGTGAGGGAAGGAAAAACAAAGAAGCAAAACTCGATTTGTGTGAAATTACATATTGCACCTAATTTTATTTTGTGATATATAACCAAATTATCTTTTTACATTCTTTTAATTTACAATTTTTTTTATTAATAATTAATTTAGATTAAAAATCTGTCTGTGTGATTTTATCTTTCGTTGCCGATCCTAAGCCCAGATAACGGAAGAATAGGAATGCGTTAAGTAGTCAACAGTCGGCACTATGTTTTTCACGTCGAATCTCTGTGATTACAAATCCTAAACAAATTTGCACTAAAACTAGGTCGTCACCCAGAAGGGGCGCTCTGTGTGGTCCGGGGATAATGATAAGTAAGCAAGGGTCATTGTATCTCTATCGGAGCTTGAATGTAGTGTTAAATGAACAAAGGCACTGTAGAAACTTCTTTTTGAACAACTCCACTCAAAGTTGTTTGGAAGCATCTACTGACATCAAATTTATCTAGGACACGCAAAAGAAGTTTTTTGACCTTACTGGAGACAAGTGAGGTCAAAGAAGCTAAGACATGAAGCTAAAGTTCAAGAGAGTAGAATACATTCAGGACTGTGGAATATAGTAACCTTAATGGAAAAATCTAAGAAAGTAGTAGAAGTTATGGTAAGAAGAATGATAAGTATAATGTGCCTTCATGAGACTAAGTGGGTTGGTTTTAAACTTTAGTATTCAGGCACAAATAGATCGAAAAACAGTGGGGCATCATCGTGGATAAGACTTTAACAAAAGATGGTGTAATGTTAAGAAATTCAATAGAATTATAGCAATCAAGTTATGATTAGACAAGAGCTCATCCATGTGATTGATGCATATGCACCTTAAGAGGGGTTGAATAAGAGTCTGATGGTGAATTTTGGGAAGATCTTAGAGAATTGGTTCAAGGAATCTCTTGGATGGAGAAATTGAAAGGAGATAATTTAAATGGACATGTTGGCAAAGTGACAAGCAACTGTAGAGGTTTCCATGGTGGCCATGGTTTAGGAAAGAAACGAGGAGGAGGAAGCCATTTTGGATTTTGGTATAGCATGCGATTTCTTTCTAGTTAATACCTTCTTTAAAAAAAAAAAAAAGAAGAGCATGTGATCACTTACAAGAGTGGGTTATAAAAAACACAAATAGATTTCTTTTTAATGAGGAAAAGGGATCGTATAACTTGTAAAGATTACTATGTTATATCGAAGGTAGTTGGGCTACCAACATCAACTGTACTAAGAACTTGTGAAGGAGAAATTGAAAGAAGTACGAGTAGCATATATATCCAAGCAATAAAAGATATGTATGATGGAGCAACGACTGTAGTAAGAACTCATGAAGGAGAAACTGAAAGATTTCCCATAACCATAGAGTTACACCAACTCTTAAATTTAAGTCATTACCTTCTTACATTGGCAATGGATGAGTTAACGAGACATATTAAAGATGATATTGTAAACACGGAATGTTCCTGAAATGAACGAGACAAGAACACATGTACAAAATAATATTTGTATTAAATTTTTTAGGGTTACAATCTCTCTCAAATTTGATCCTCTGATTTTATCTTCGTAAGGTATGGATTTGTTGATGGGTTGTTGATCCAGAGGGC
>JAOTRO020230155.1:0-16468 GCA_028566515.2 Pyracantha coccinea
TACTTCGTTCAACGAACCCATATTCATATAATTTCCATAACTATGTCCCTTACCGTCATGCCTAGCTAGCTAATGGATTGTGTGCCATATCTCTATAAATTGGTGTCCTCGTCACCAAATTTTATCAACCAATTATTAAACTTTGTCGACCAATTATTATGAGCTTTTATTTCAAAAACTCAAACATCAGCCTTTATTCTGGTAGGCATATAAACATCGAACGAACACACATTATTTAGTGTTGGCTTCATAATTGGTGCTTGCATGCATGCATGCATGGCTTCACACGTACGGGCCATGACATATACCTCCGTCGTCTAGGGTTTATTTCTTATCCCTTTCTGCAAAGTTCATTTCGAGGATGGTTTTTGGGTACTGTGGAAGATGCCCAAGCTTAAAGTGGTGAGGCCCCCCACGCAAAAACAAGGCACCAATTATATAAATCATGAACAGGGGGCCAGTCCATAGTGAAATTCAAGCACTCTTGTGACCCTCCTCAGCCGAATTCGAGGCTTCCTCGCTAATTTTTTTTTTCTGTACCTCCTCAAACCCCACCTAACTATTGACAATATGTGCACGGGTTTCGAAAATACACGTTTTTGACACACGTGTTGTAGGGTTTACTTTGTAATGTATTTCAAAAATCCGAATCATTTATATTTTAATACATTATTCATAGATCATTCTTACAAAAAATTAGACAAATTCAAAACTATTAAAATATTCATTTGTGGTAAAAAAAATAGATGAATATGGTTCTACAAAGAAACAATAAACTTAATCCAATGGTCAAATAGTTTTAGATTTTGGTAATTTTTTATAAGCTTGTTTTTTGAGATAAGACATAAAAAATAGACAGTTGAATTGTTGAAATATATTACAGAGTGAGCCCCACAAAAACTGATGTCAAAATGTATGTCAAAAATGAATATTCCAAATCCTAAATCATATTAACATAAAGAATAAAATGTATTTTTATTTATGCAAACAAATATGTGAAGGGAACAAGACATTAGATGCAGTTGGTAGCCAATACTAAGAAAAATAATTTGACCACAAGATTACAAGAAACATATGAGTAGGCTTCTTGCAAGAGGGGCAACCTACTTGCCCTAGCCAAAAAGGGGTTTGGTAGAAATGAAAATCTTGTAACAAAAATAATAGTATAACTATAAATAAATATAAATCTTAACCTCAACTATCCAAATGCAAATTCGTAAATCGGAGCAAATCTATGAATTTGTCACAATTACTCATTAGTCATGTCATGATACGAGATTTACCAATCATCATGGTTAATTAATTTTGAGTCTCAGTTCATGAGATTTCGTAATAAAAGTGTCATGTTCACGATGCGAGATTTATACAATCAATGTGTCACAGTCACTAAAATATGTGTGTGAAAATGACTAGCAAGTAGCAAAGAAAGAGACTAGAATAACAACTTATCCATCTGGTCATCTTTTTCTTTAAAGAACTGGCGTAGCCATCACAATCATTTTTATCCTCAAACAATAAATATATCAAGATCGGAATCCAGACTCCACCATGGGATTGAAATTCCGACACAGCTCAATCTATTTAGTGTAATTACCTCATATTTTAAGCAGTCACTAGATCCTGGAACCATGATTTTCTTGACTTTCAGAGTGTTTATTTAATAATACAACATTTAAAATAAATAAATAAATAAATGTAAAAAATAATAATAATGCCTGTCGTTGTTCCTGTCTGAATACGTAATACAACATTAGAGGGACCCGTCACTTTCATTGGAAATTAGGTCTATGAATCTCCTAAATATTTTCTAAATCCATGAATCTAATCTGCCGACCACAAAATTTAGTTGGGATACTTGTCAATATTATGACAAAAATTAAGATAAATCAATTCTGAGGAGCTAATAAACAACGGTACGTGTTCCATTAGCAACATAAAAAAAGCACAACACTACAGAAACAAAGGTAACTACCAACTCAAAGTAGATACACCAACAAAAGGAGATCTTCCCAGTACTCATCGATACAAAAACCAACAGGAATAGTAAAAACCATTCGAATTTCGGAGAGCTCGATAATAGTATAAAGAAATTTATTTACATGTGCGAAGGGTTCAACTAGGTACGATTAATGATTTAATAGACACATTAGCAATAGTAAAGAACTTGTCAAGCAGAGCAGAAGAGGGATTTGCATGGATGGTGATGCAGAGGGTTTGGAGGGTGCCTTCCTGCCACTGGCCGGTGCAACGGTGTGAGGGTTGGAGATGTTCTGTTGCTCACTGGTTGGGACTGGGAGTTGGCTTGTTGACCCGTTAGTTGATGGCGCGTGATTAACTTTCTTACCGTGATTATTATTTTCACCTGCAGAATAAAAGCACCAGTGTTACCACATGCATAGAAGAGGGGGTTTGGACGCCATTGATATTAAGAACCTTAAGTAGAAATTTATCTGTAATCCAAGCGACGTAGCATTTAAAATAAGGTGATCCACGATCCAAACTTGAAAAGACCAATCCGAAGGGTTTGTTTCAAACAAAAATCGAATTTAAACATTTAATTAAAATGAGAAATCAGTAACATAGAAATCAAGTTAACATAACCATAATCAATTTGTTGCACAAAATTAGGTAAAAAAAAGGTCAATAGAATCCGACTGTTATTTTACTTATTGTGAATTGGCGGCGGGGTACTGCCCCGCTTTTTGGACCAAAGTCCTGCTTGCAGGTCGATAAATTTTGAACAGAAAGGGAGGGAAAAA
Source organism: Pyracantha coccinea (assembly GCA_028566515.2). Lineage (NCBI taxonomy): Eukaryota > Viridiplantae > Streptophyta > Magnoliopsida > Rosales > Rosaceae > Pyracantha > Pyracantha coccinea. Next base: position 2,760 of record JAOTRO020230155.1, read on the forward strand.
CCTGCCCAAATTCGCACTCAAAAAGTCAGGCCGGAGGTCTCTACATCAATTTCTCCCAAGTAGTTTGGATAGAGTGACATATGCAATAAGCTAGCTAACAATATAGGATCATCCACATAATTCTGACAATTTTCTACTTTTTAAGTTTTTTACTGTATAATATCATATCTAAAGAGCCATTCTTCACACAAGTCTGCAGATTCTGCATGTTGAATGAAGGAAAAAAAGAAAAAAAAAGATTTTACATGTTCATAAAACCAGTTCAAGTCGATGAGAAGCAGAGTGTATAGCTGAAAGAACTAAATCTTCAAGTCAGCATAAGCAGCAAACTTTAGGTACTTACAATTGGCTGTGGACCAACCAAACTTCAGATTTTCCCTGTCGAAAACCAGGCGATAACCCACCATGAAGTTCTCTGCGACATAAATGTTATCCAGGTCATAAAAATATAGTGTGCGTGAACAAGAGCAAGAGAGTGGAACAGGCATAGAGGTCTACTCACGTCCAATGATGCCATACTCATCATCTGTCCGCAATAAAGTTAAACAGAATATCGTATATTTCTGCACCCAAAATTCCAATGTATTTATAAATTTTATATTGAAGCCTCTGAACAGAATAAATCCTAAAAAATATAAATTACAAGTGCATGAAGCAGAGATGTACTTCGGAAGTTCGGTATGTTCAAATGAGGGTTTTACAAGACCCAAAGGATTTATGTCAAGCTATGAAGAAATGGACCATAAAGTGTAACATGGAGGGGATTAGAGAAACCCTCCATGAGCATTACAAAAGCATGTGCAACGGTTTTGTTGATGACACCTCCCAAGTAGGGTTTTGCAAATCCCTCCCACATGGGATCCCCTCCATGTTACATTTTATGGTCCATTTCTCTGTACCTTGACATCAATCCCTTGAGTCTCGTGAAACCCTCATCCAAACATACCCAAGGTTAATTACCCTACTATATACCATGCAGAAGCATACACATATAGCAAAATTGAGAACAGTTTGGCCAATTGGATCTGCACCATGGAAACAATTTTCCAAAAAGCAGTGGTAAAACGATTTTTCAAACAGCAGCGGTAAAACTATTCACGAGGCACAGATTTTTCCAAAAAGCCTGATAATATCTCATGTCTTTTCCAAGGTTACAACAATTAAGAAAGAATATGTTTCGCGGAAATATTTTCGTCCAAGAATTGAACACAACTATAAATTTTCAAAATATAGAAAACTTAGCCACAAGTTACTAAGTAAAAGGAATAAATGCTAACCATGTCGATAAACATCTCTATGGCCTCAAGGCTCAAGGATTCTCATCTAAACAAGTTTAACTAAATGAAATGCCTTGAAAGTATTATGCCCTCAAGAAGTAGAATTACTTTACCTGATCCAGAGTCTCAGAAAATATTGGCTTGTTCACTAGAAAGCTTTGGTTCAGAGGGAACATGAGTTTCATAGTAGGAATGTTAAGCAACTCCAATGAACTTTGCATCACAAGAAAACAAGACGTTCAGTTTGACAGAAATGAGATAAAGCAAAAAGGCTTTAAGAAAGCTCCTCGGGTAAAATCCAAACCTGACATTATAGCAGTACTTCCAAGGGGACTGTTGGAGGTCAATTCTAGTAGCATTCACTTGCTTGTCAAACTGTTATCATCAAGTGGTCAAAGTTTTGGACCCTTTAAAATAAAATTCATATTCCACATAAATAAAAAATAAAAATAAAAACAGCACCTCAAATACAATTTTTTCATAAACTTCAGTTGGAACATAAGTAAAAGATGAGCCGCTGTCAACCAGAGCTTGGAATCCAGTTTGCTTCAGACAGGAACGCGCAACACAACATTGCTCTACTCCAACAGAATACGCAACACTGAAGCAAGATAACAAAGAAATTATACCTTTTAAAGCTAGAGCATCTAAATATGACTTATGAGCAGTTCTAGAAGTCACAAAGCTAATAAAACCAACATCAATTAAAGAGACACATACTACTTTTCTTCCATAGGCAAGAAAGGAGTAGATTGTTGGGCAAGATGTCCTTGGTCACCAAAGAGAATTCTACCCGAACCATTGGCATCAAAACAAAGCGAAAATGAATTCTGGATCATTCCTGCTTTTGCAAGTACGCTTGGAACCGAAATCTCCCCAGGTCCCAAACCCATGACACCATCAGGAGCAGCTCCTTCCAAATAGCCACCAGTTTGTTTCCTACCACAGCTGTATTGTTTGAAAAATAAAGTATATAAACAGAGAAAAAAAATCAACCATTGGTAACAACTAACAAACAAATCATCGCTTATGATATTCATGCATACCAACTAGCAAGTCAGTCACAACCAAAATAGACAGGCAGAGCATTGAATGAAAACACACCCAACGATGACTGGAGCCTGCACAGAACTAGGTGCTGTATTTATGCTGGCAGATGTCAAATGTAAAACATCCTCAATCAGAAATCCAGAGCTTGCAGTATTTTCTGACTTGTACTGAACAATGTAAGGGCAAGGTTCCGCTGGACCTTTGCAATTCGTGCTCGATTTGCATAACTGATGGCTGCAGCTCAGTTGTTTGCTGGTACTTGATAAAGAAGGTCTATACTGATTCAGATCCCTATCCTGCACCATAGATGCTCCATATATGGGGGAGCACCTGCCAATCAATCATGGGAATTAACTGCTAAACCCCGTTACCGTTACTAGCTAGTATCTGTAGTGTCTACAACTTTTTTGACAAGCAAATGATAGTATATTACTTCAAGGTGAAAGTATTCCAGTACAGAAGTCACAGGAAGCTCAAAAATGGGAAGAGTTGAAGGATTAAGTGAGATGAACTACACATTAAATCTTAGCCGGCGAGATATTATCATTTTGTAACCTTACTGTCCTCTCACAAGGAGCGGGTAGAAAGAACCAAGAAACCCGGAGTTTGATCATCGGACTACAAAAGTAGTCTACTTTTTTCCCACTCAAGAGTGTCAACAATTTTAATCCACATGATTCTAGCTAGTTTCAAATCAAAACCTTTGAATTTGGGGTAGAAGCTAAGCTGTCAAACACTACTAGAAGTCTAGATTTTATATCTTTTAGGAAATTACCAGACTTGAACACAGAAGAAATAAACTAGATATTTCACAGACCAAATAACAATCAAGAAAGCATAATTCTCAAATTGCTAAAATAATCAGAAATCCAATCTCAATTGCTAAACTGATGAAAATCAAATAAAGACGATATTGAAAAATTGATCATTTCGCTATTGGGGTTTCAAAAATGATCAGTTTGGCCAATTTTCCAAAAAAAATTACGAAAACATCATCATAATTAATAAACAAAATTACAAATGACAAGTAGACTTGAAAAATAACTTTACCGGACAAAAATAAATTGAAAGCTACAAAATGCGACCAAATAATTAGTAATTTGAGAAGGGAAAGGTATACCAAAGAATCATAATTGGAGGCAGACAAAGGGGCACATTGTATGCAATCACATGGGACCCAAAGCAAATCGCTCCCACCATCCAATGCAACCATAAACGAAACATTCGGTGTCCCTATGTCAATCCAAGCATAATGCAACCTGAAAATCCAAATAAAAAAAAATAAAAAATCAAATAATTAACACAAGCACCATAAAAACTCAACTAATTTTCAAGGAAAAGTAAATTTTTTTGCTTCGTTTCCTGAGTAACCAAACAGGGAACTGAAGTACACTCACCAATCAAGCTCGTTTCCGAAGAACAATGTCTGGCTTCCTTGAGAAGGAATCAGAAGATCGCGTTTCGACCCCAGCTTCAGTCTGTGCCGCTTTAGATCGCTTTTCAGAAGAAGATGAAAGTAATTGAAGCTGTTCCTCTTAGGCCATGGCTTCAGGGACGCGTTTCCGCCTCTTCTGGACTCCCAAACCGCCATGGCCTCCTCCGAGAAGCGGTGGACGAGCTTCGACGACAATGTGAGGGAAAGTGAAGCGTCTGCGAAGAGGCAGAAGGATAGTAGTAAAATAAGAGTTCGATTCTCCATGAGAAGTCGAAGAGAAAACCCTAAAGGGTTTCGAAATGTGGAATATTCGGTCGGAGGAAGAAGAAGGAGGCTTCGGAGAGGAAAAAGCGTCAGTATTTTTTTTCCAGATTTCGGAGCAGTGAGTGAGAGACGGAGAGCTCAAAGGTGTCTGCTGAATTTACGCGCTTGTGAATAGTACGCACAAGTAGTAGTGGGCTTTTATCTTTTCTTTTTGGTGAATGGGCTCTATCCCTTTTGTTGAAGATATAAGTCTTGTTCAGGCCCGTTACATTTGCGGCCCATCAAAAATGAAACAAGAAAGAAAATCGGTCATGTATTAAGCACCGTGCCTCACCTTTGAAATTATATTATTTTGTTTTTCATCTTTAATCCTTAGGCAAAAACTTAAACACTGTTACTGGTGGACATTAGAACTTCTTCACTTGACTTGGATTGGATTGAATTGAATTGACAGCATCAATATATGAAGGAACAATAGAGGTTTCAGGATGAACATCATCAGCATCAGGGGAATAATTTGCCTCTCTTGACAGTATACCCTCATAGTCGTCACCCTAATCCGGATCAGCATCAGGGGCATCATCTGCCTCGTAACCTTGCTTGTACTTGAGCTTTCCTCTCTCCTCGAAGGAAGTCCACGCCTCTCTCACATCTGCCTCACTCTCATCCTGATATGTCAGACAAAAACAGAATGCTCATCTTCCTTCTGCTTTACTTCACAGAGTAGCAAGTTGATCCGTCTCCAATGACGACTTGGACAAATTATTCACATCTCTCATAGCCGACTGAAGGTCATTAGTCAAACTTGCTGCTCTTTGCTATGCCTCACACAAAGACTTTCTAGGGATGACGTCTTTACTTCAAAAGACTTTTTGTAATCCTCAAAGTCCTTCTTAAGTATCTCGTACTTTGCCTCTGGATTGAGAACTTGTTGAGATAGTCATTTTGCACAATCTTTTAACCACTCTCTGCATCGTTTAGCTCTGTTATTGCCTTTTCCAAATCCACCTCTTTCTCCTTGAGGGCCTTGGCATCATTTTCACAACGACTCCTCAAGATGTGCCATCCTTTTTCAAGTCTGCTCCATTCTCCTTATCTTCTCCATTTGGCCTAGTATGACAACCTCAGTGCACACATGGGCATAACCAAATGAGCAAGTTATCACAGAGGAATGAAGACTAACAAATCTCATAAAATTTCACAAGCGTTGAAGGATACTTACAACATATTGATGTTGATATGAAGTCTAGATTAACATCCCATTCCTTAGTGTGTTCTCCACATTAGCCAAAGAAATCCCTACGCAAACTATGGCTTAAGAAAAGTCCACTCTTCAAACCTCGAGCTTCATAAAACAAAGATCGTTGCTCCCATATAGGCATTATCAGAAGAATAGGTTGCTCCGCAGGAGTCGAAGCATCACCAATTTAAGAACTTACTCCTGAAGCAAGACTTGCCGCTCTAGCAAGAGTAGACTCTTGGTGCATCAATCCCTCTATTGGAACAACCACTAACATAGTAGAAGCAGCTTGTGGCCTTGCCAGGACAACTTCAATCATCTAAGTCCTTGTCGCTACTTCAAAAGAAATTTTCGCCCTCGACGGCAGCTTGGCCAAATGCTGCAACTGTTACGGCACCACCACATTGGTGGTTTAGTCTGCTTCTTGTATCTTTCTCGCCTTTTTAGCAGAGTCCTAGACCAACAAGATGGTTTATGTATCAATATATTTTTGTGCCTCCACCTTAGCGCATCATTGCTCATCTCTTTCATATTATTAAAGATTAATCATCTCACTCCCCTTTACTCAACCAGGCTTTGCTGCTTTCCTTTTGATCACTTTAGAAGATCACTCCCCAATGACTTTCTTTTTCCTTTACACTATCTCCTCAATGACTCATGGTCTTTCTTGGCTCATCCAGAGTTTGCGTCCATTTCCAAGCCTTGTCCTTATCAATGTAGATTGGATTAAGTAAGCAATGAAGGATAATGGTGGACTTGTCATTGTCCTCATCCCGCTTTGGACTAAGCAGCCGCATCCAATACCTATGCTTCTCTAGGATCATCTCAAATGCCCAGTAGACCAAGTGGGGCCTGCAAGGATCAACTTTGGTGATATTGTTGTCCATTTTCGAATCCACGGCCAGAATATAAGGGACACGCACTCTAGATACATCTTCTTCAAGTCTCCTACAAGTTGGTGATGTAAACATCCTAATTAAGACTAGTCTGAGCCTGGAAGAAGTACCTTCCATTGGCACTAGTCCGAATGGTATGTAGGACAAGGAACTCATGGATCCTCAACCTTGCACCATACCACTCATTTAGGTGATCAAAAATGGCAATGATCTGAAAGGATGAAGGTGTAAAATTGCAAAACATAACCTTACAGCATACCAAAACCTCATCTAATAAATCTAAAAGAGGAAATTTCAACCCCAGATCTAGATACCATGGGTGAATCCAAGTACATAGACGATTTAGGAGGGAAGAGACAGGAAGACCCACCAGAATGTTTTTTCCGACTTCATAGCTATAGCCATTCAAGAGATGCCTTCTCTTTTAGGAAAAAGCCTCACACTCTTCTACCAATGAAGGCTTATACAAGGTTGTGGGTTGGATTAAGAAACTTAGGCATCTTTGGAGGAAGACATCTTTTCAAAGATTCGAAAGAATGTAGGTCTGGGTTTGTGCTTTTGAATTTTGAAATCACAAGAACTTTTTTTTATATTTTTTTTTAAGAAAACACAGAAAATTTGTGAAAGTGAAGAAACAGAAGTGAGAGAAGAGGCATATTCTAGAATGATGTGCCTTAAGATTTGTGTTGAGGAACAATTGCCTCACATTGGAATTGCAAAAAGCAACCCTTGACATTCGCACACACACTTTGTGACAACTGATGTAATTGATATGATTGTCTACAATCAATTTGCATGACACAGGCACATCTTTTGATGCAATCATGCTAGAATTCGAAATGATTCCTCAATCAAACATAGTTTACGAGGCTAGATTTGCACGTGGATCAACAATGTTGAATGACATTTACTTCAACTTCCTCCAAAAGGTATGGTTAAGGGAATTTGTGGGATCATAAATCTCACTGCCCAGATTGATGCATAGTGGAGTAAGTGTGCCTCCGTAGATTGGTTATAAACTAAATGGCTCTGATTGGGTTGGGCTGCATAAACAAATCCATGACGCCAGCACACTCTGTTAGATCCATAAGTGGTAGGCATGGCCTACATGCCTTGTCAAGAATGACCTACTTGTTTCGCAAGACACGAAAGCCTGATCCGACTAGGGATCAGGTTGATTCCCTATATCTTTGGTGATTCCTTTAAGGATTGGCTTGAGCCGTAAGTAATCACAATCCTAAAATGAATAATATAGTTTATGACAAATTCAAATAACCAAGAGTAGGTGATGCAGTCGGAGCAAGCTGCATTGAGAATAACCAATAGTGATGCAATCAGAGCGGGATGCATTGAGAATAACAGCTTCTTCAAAAGAAAGTTCTTATTTGTTATCAAATGACGAATGTAAATTTATGCAATAACAATCATTTGTATGTGCAAGCAAAAAGTCAGCACATAATATGCACCAATTGTTTTATTAACACCCCAAAATCTTATAAATGCACCCTACATTTTTTAATTTCATACGAACTTTCTTGTTTCACCCCACAATCTTATGAATACATTCATAATTAAAATTAAAAAATAAAATAAAATAAACAACACCTTCAGCCACCTCTCACAATCTTAAGAGTTCCTACTCTCAGCCAGCACCATGGCAGTATAATTAAAATTTCTACCTCAGTAGTTCAATTGTTTCAAGTGTGCAAGAATCGATGATGCTACCATGGTGAATAGGAAACCCAGCCACCATTATGCCCGCTTTAACCTTACAAATATCTCAACCAAACCAATGCTACAGTATAGAAAGTCACTTCCTCTCTACACAAGAATCATTTTCTTCAATTCGATATCATGACCCTGAAATTCTGAAATTAAAAAAATGATATATATATATATTTTATATTTTTAATAAACGATAATATCTACACTAAAAGGGTAGAAGAGTAGGTTAAGTCTTACAATAAAGTAGTCATATTATATATGTGAAAGTGCAGGACGGACCACACTGTTACGTATGTTAAAAACAAGGGTGAAAAATGTAATTAGGAAAAAACCGAAACCCTAATTTACCTAGCCAAATCACGCGACTGGCACGTGCAAGCCCATCTCTCATTGGCATCAAATACTAAACCCTAGCAGCCATCCCTTCCCCACTTCGGCCGCAAAGCGCGAGAGAGAGACAGAGAAAAAGCCTTCGAGCAGCAGCGAAGAACCTTCAATCGTCGAAAATGGTGGCCCCGAAGAAGACGAAGAAGACCCATGAGAGCATCAACACCAGGCTCGCTCTCGTCATGAAGAGTGGCAAGTACACTCTCGGCTACAAGACCGTCATCGATTCCCTTCGCAACTCCAAAGGCACATTTCTTATCTCTTGAAATCTCAAATCCTTTTGATTATTTGCTAAATTGTAGTGATTCGATTTGTGTTCAATTTCAAGTTTTGCGTTTTGGGATTTTGTTTTGATTTTTTTTGGAAAATTGCAGGGAAGCTAATTATCATTTCCAACAATTGCCCACCTCTGCGGAAGTCAGAGATCGAGTACTATGCTATGCTCGCCAAGGTTGGGGTTCACCACTACAATGGAAGTAAGTGATTTATTGAAGGTTTATGTGTGATTTTATTTTTATCAGATTTATCATATATGTGAAGTAATATTTGGAATTACTTTTTTGTTTATTCATTTGGTTTTTGATTTGTTTTTGTTGTATGTTATTGTTAGTGTTAGTTTGAGATGGGTAGTGTTTATATGAGAGTAAATGGCTGTTTCTCGACTAGAAAGTGTTGAAGAAGCGAAAGTAGATGTTAAAATTGTGATAAATTAAAGGTGTGTAATAAGGTAGTTGATTAGTGATGGAAAATGAGGGTACACTGATTGATGAATGAAGGACAATCTCAGCAATTGCTGACTTTGACGATAGAAAGAGAATATGGATAAGCAGTATAGAATATGATTCTTGTTCTCACTTGTCTACTTGTCTCATGATTACGATTCGAGATGGTTCTGGTGTCACCGGCTCCCATTGAAACTGTGGTTGCTGGTACGCAGAAGGTTTAGATTAATGGGATGTGTATTGGCTGTTAGATGTTGCAACTTATCTCACTGTGTCGATTAGTCCATGGTGCATGATTGCCTTGGTCATCTTACCTTGTCCTATTGGCTCTTGGATTTTCACTGGACGTTGTGGGTATTCATCAGTTCTTCCATTCACATCTTGTTCTGTGTTTGCGTGATTTAGGAACATATATCGTCCTTCGCTGAAATATCAGTTTGTTGTGGTAGTATGTTGTTGCATAGTCTAGTTGAGTTCCTCTTAGGTCACACCACTCTCATTATGTTTGATATTCTCACATGCATAAAATGCCTTTTTATTTATTGTCTAGTTCTGTATCATGTATGGAATAGGAATGCCCTTTACTGATTAGTATTTCGGGTCTTTCTTCGTGCTCCCATGAATAACATAAGTATGATCATATATGCTGCAGAATGCTGAGTCTTATGCTTTTATTCATTTTATTTTAATAAAATGAGAATTAGTTTGCCTACTATACTTGTTTCTTTTTATCTGGCTTACCATTTGTTTTGTTTTCAGACAATGTTGAGCTCGGTACAGCATGTGGAAAGTACTTCCGGGTGTCTTGCCTTAGCATCATTGATGCAGGTAATCCATAGTTTTCGTATCATTCTAAGCGATTTGTTTGCCGACCTGTGAAAAACTGAGTTGGCTAACTTTGTCATTTGGTATTATCTTCAGGTGATTCGGATATTATCAAGACGTTGCCTGGTGGTCAGTGAAGGAGAGTAGGATGATGCCTCTTTGTTGAGCGTAGTGTTTTGTTTTGAGACTTGCCCTTTCTTTTCTCTGAATGAAATTCTCGATTTTATTTGACAATGTTGTCGTGTTGCTAAGTTCCCGAATGCTTAGATTCTACTATATGTGTAAGGTGATCTTCGTTGTGACTTTGCATGGCATCTTGAGATTCATTAAAGTTAATTTTGTTACTTTAGATATCCCATTTGGGGTTTTTCCTTCGAACCTTGAACTGAAATGCATACGCTAAGTAGTTAAGCAAAAAATAGCATAGTATGATGCTGGATTACAAGATAGGTTTCAGTTTGGTGTGGGGTTTTGCTTCTTTTAGAAACCATTTTTGTTCTTAAGTGCTATTGAATCTATTGATTAAAATTCAGGTGATTACTCTTTAAGAAGCATTTCTGGTTTTTTTTTCAGATATCATTTTTATTAGCAAGTGTTTATGCCAAATGCAAACGTGTGTTTTTTTTTTTTATTATCAAAAAGCATTTTTAATGTATTTTGGAAATGTATTTTTACCATATTGGTATAGGTAGTATGTATTATGCAGAATACGGTGGGATACATCATCTATATGGTGGTTTATGTGCAAAACAGTGCATGGGGATGGGTCGTGGGTGAACATTTGTCTCCAAGTAGACCCATAAGTGCGACAAGAGTTGGCCGTGAGTGCTCTCCTGCACATCAAAACACAAAAATTAAGGGTTAGATTTAATTAAATGTACGTCATTTGATTAAATTTCAACCGTTCACTCGTAATCAAATTTCAACCGTTCACTCTAAAAAATAATGTGCTGGTTTAAGTTCTTCAACTCGCTAGGAAAATTTGATTCCGACATGATCCAACAAAAAGTCGGGCCTGGTTGGCCTAACACCAGGCCAGCGAATGCCTTGCTCATAAGTCCATTACAACTTGGTTCTAGCTTGGGCTCGTTAGGTCTAATGGTGGAGTCTGGATCTTGCTTTTGAGGCTGAATCCGGCTTCTGGGTTGGCCCTTTGGGCCTTTGTTGGCATCAAGAAATAACAAATTATCATCTTTTTCAAATATTCAATCTGTTTGTACAAAAGTTTAGGGAAAGATGATGTGGCATCTTGAAGTAACAAATGATTTACGGATTGCAGATCCCTTTTGTACCTGAAACTAGCAGACATTTTTGGCTATTATGTTCCATTTCAAACACAATTCACTCGCTTGACTCAAATTTTACTATCTCAATCTTCTTTTCAATCTTTCGGCGCCACAATCAAGCTATCAAAATTGACTTCATAATAGAATGAGAGATCAATAGTTAAGTGACATCTTGATTGTTTAAATTGAGAAAAAAAAATGTTATGCTCATATTGATAAAGAAATCTTATTGCGATGTTTTCATAGTATGAAATCTCGTTGTGGACAATTGTAGCTTGTAAATTTAATGTGTTCTATTCAAATTCATGAATGATAGTAGTGTTGTTTAATATTAAAGGATTTTGTTGTCTTTTAGGGGACTTTTATGTCGAGATGAACTTGAGCTTTGTGAGTATCCTTTTGCCTTCCTTGGTTCGCTTTCATTCTAAGTCCCGGAATATCTCGAGACTCAAAGACATCACAATTAAGCAAATAAGGGCTTGCTCAAGTGAGGCATGGTGTGGAAGTTTGAAGCTTATTAGTTTAGCATGAGAGATAGAGAGTTTGCATGGTTTCTTGGTGTTCTAGGTTGGGTAAACTGGGTTTTCTAAGGTTCTAAAAGGGCTTCTGTTAACATAAAGGGTTGAGGGAAGGTTAAGGAAAACCCTAAGGTTGTAGGGAGATGGTTCTCTCGAAGGTCCAAGACTGTTTGCAATTAGAGAGTGATTTCCGTAGTTTAGTGTAGTACAACCTTGAATCTCCCTCTAACGTTATATGTTCTCTTCTTTCTCTCCCTCTCTGTTGCTCCCAGTATTTGTATTTAATTCTCCCCTTTTGTAGGTAAACAGTGATTTTCTAGACTTCCTACGGAATCTCTAATTATGGCTAGGTCTTCCTTACTCTTTCTCCTGACATAACTGTGACCTTCCTTATTGATATAATGCAAATGAGTGCTGCAACGCTTGTGAAGATTGCGCTGCGCCTCTTTCCCAAAGCACTGCTTTCCCGGGTCAGTTTCCACAAGCATCTCCTGACTTTCACGCATCGTTCTTCTGCGTGAACTAGGAAGGGAAGGTCATCCTCTCTTTTCATTAAATGCATGCTTTGCTAGGCTTTCACGTGAACTTAAGGCTTAGGGTTTGGTTTCTTCCTAACTGGATTGGTTGGCTTGCTAGGGAAAGAAGGAAACTAAGTTTGTTCCCTCGCAAACTCACCCATGTGGACTTTAAAGATTATGGGCTCGGATCTTTGGGCACAAGTAGCCAAAGTCTTTCATAATTTTGACTCCTCGTAAGCCCAATAAACTTCCTTAACCATCCACACCATAATTCACTTGGCCAGCCCCGTGCATGTGACTTGGGTTTACTTTAGTGTGAATAGTAGTTAGCGTGATAAAGCGTGGCATGATAAATATGCATGGATTTGCACGGGCATGTCATGATTTATCCAAATGTTCGGTTTAATTACTATAGCATGGCATGATTGTGTATATCTTTCTTTTTCGATTTCATGTGTTTAGGCTTGACTTGAAGCTTGTATGACAACTGAGCTTTGAGATTTGATTGGACTTGGATATGATGTTTTTGAGTCTCAATATTGTCTAAAATAACTCTTTTTTAACCTCGCCGCCTTAGACCAAATTCCTCAATCCTCCCTTGCATTAATTTGCGTGTAGATCGCAACCAAAATCATATGATAAAGTTAATTTATCAATATGTTAACGGGACTTGCTACCTCACAGTTTAGGGTGCATACTATCTTCAAATGGTGACTTTATGTAGATTTATTTAAATTTTAAGATATATGTCTATTTACTACATAAATAGATAATTTTCGTGCTAATATTATAAAAAATTATCTAAAAAAACACGAAATAACAGAAAATTTATAGAGTTTCACTTTTGAAATAACCTTCTTAGCATTCATCTTATAAGAAAAGAGAGACAGTACCGTCGTGTTTAAATTTCTTTTTGTCATCTCTTTTAAAAAAAAAGGGAAAATTTGGCTTTTCCCTGGATTTATCACATTATCTAAATGCCAATCTCCTGCATATTGTTTCAGTTCTATATCTAAAATCTAAAAAAGACGTACCCCAGCCATCTACAGCTTAAATTTATGGTGTGCCCAGCAACATCTAACGTACACAATAGTTGAACCCTATAACCAATACATAATTAAAGTCGAAATTTAATCATTTTTTTATGGAAGTTGAAATTTAATCCTCAACACATAAAAGTTAGTCGAAAAACCAAGAATATTGAAGTCATAATTATCTCCGAATTTGGCATGTTCACATAAAATACATTGGTGCTGCCAATGCCAATTTTTTCATAGACAAATGAGTTTTTGGAACATTTTAGTAATTTCTAGAAATATTTTTTATGTTAAAATCCAAAACTTCTACCATGGTTTCAATGTACATTACATGTAACGGATCAATGAATGATTAAATATACGGTAAAAAATCGAACCAGTAAAACTATACATGGATGCATACTAAAAAATCTCGTTTTAAAACTCTACAGCCGATAGGGCATAAGTTGAACAAAAAAAGCATATAAACTTGTGTGGAATAAAATTCCCAAAATGTCTGGACATCTCAAGTACTGCACCGAGTCATACT
>JAOTRO020230436.1:0-16460 GCA_028566515.2 Pyracantha coccinea
TGGCAAGGAATTAAAGATAAGGGTTAATTACCCAAATCCTATCTTTAATACATTATTGACTCCAATCAAGTAAGTAATCCTAATTTAAATCAATTAAGTATTATTACCCTATTATCTCAAAGTATTATCTCCTATTAAATATCTTGGGAATATTTAGAGAATATCTCTCCATTAAACCCTATATAGCTGGCCCTAGCCCTATAAATACCTCATATTCTACCAATTTCAAAGGGCTTTTGCAACCCTAAAAAAGCCTTACACACTTTACTCTCTCAGAGAAACTAACTTATTCATCGGAGATCCGTTGACCTAACCCCCCTCATGGGTGCATGAAGCTTAGGTCTTTGATTAAAGGTGTTAATTATTTTGCAGGTGCATTTTCGTCAAGACTGAAGACGGCGGAAATTTGCATTCATAATATTGACAATTGAACTGCTTTTTGATATCACAACAATAAGTGGTGGTCCCCCACCTTCACAGCAAGAATCCCAACCCAATTTCAATGTAACAAGAAGAAAACCTTGGGGATCAATTGCCGAGGAAAACCAGAAATCCTTGGGGACCCAGAACTCCAAAATTCAAAGGAAACCACGCTGATTAAAACACAGAAAACCTTGGGACGCCGACACGAGACAACCAGAAAAACGAGAACCAATCCACAGATAATGAACCAGACGGACCCGCCACGGAACCCTAGGATGCGAGCACGGATGACCATTAAATTTTCAGAAGTGCGTGCAGAACGTTCCTTTCAAATCGAGGGCGTGTGCATTTTTTTTACTTCTCACACATGCTTTGTTAATTTTTTCCGTTTGGTCAATCTTCTTCAATTCATCTGATCCGACGGTCAAAAATTAGAAGAGTATGAGAAGTAAAAAAGGATGTGTGGATATCACACCCCTTTATGTATTCTCACGAATGTATGTTTACGATGCTCCTGCTATGCTAAAATTTAATGCATTGTCTCTCGTTTGAGTAATATCATGCTCGTACTTGTTCTTAGAACATGTGTTGTCTTCTCTGATTTTACCAAGTTTATGTCAATATTATGTATTATGTAACCTAAGCACCACTTACGGGACTGCTAATTTGTTGTTTCATTTATGCCCGTACTCAACATATTAAGTTTGATTATCATTTGTTTGTGAGGGGATCCAATTGGGTTCTTATCAAGTTGATTACTTACCATCTATCAATTACCCAGCTAACATTTTCACCAAGGGGCTCTACAAGTATCACTTGTTCTTATTCGTTCCAAAATTTTCCTTTCTCGATCGTCGTGGGGAGAATACACCCTTGGATAGGATTCCTTGTTATGCACGTGTTTGTAAACTAATTGTATTACGTTTCTTTCTCTTCAAGGAACATGTGTTTCCTGATGTCCCAAGAGCTTTTGGTGTATATACCATGTACATTCATTGTCAGGTTGAGAACCATTTTAAGTGTTTAGTCTTCTAAAGTTTGTCGAGTAAATACTTTTAATTTTTTATAAAACATGAAAAAGACACTAAGAAAAAACCAATAAACTAAAACACAAAATTTATAAAACTTAAAAAATGGTAGCTTTCGCTTTTTGGTTTTTAGTATTTAAAGCAGTTGCTAGATATGATTTTAGTTTTCAATTTAAAAAAAATGAAAATGAATTGGTTATCAAGCGAACCCTTAAAAGAATAAATTCTAGCCAAATAGGGGTGGATTCAAAAAACCGAAAACCGAAAAAAACCGAACCGAAACCGAAAAAACTGAACCGAATGAAAAAACCTAACCGAATTGAAAAAATTGAACCGAACCAAATTCTTTTGGTTCGGTTTCGGTTTTAGTGATCAAGAAACCGAACCGAACCGAATTAATTTAATTAATAGGTTTTATATTTTATTTATTTAATTATTTGTTTTGGGTATTATTTTTTACATCCAATTTGTAAGCTCAATGTGTTGCTAAACTTTAAGCCCAAAATATTAAAAAAAAAAAAACCTTTGTTACCATTATCCAATATAATCTTAGAAGATAGCTATATTCAATTTTTAATTCCACCTTGTTTCAAATAACTTGCAGGAAAAAGTTGTTGCTAGTATTTCACATATGAGCAAGGTTCACTAGTTTGAGAAATTTAATAGGTTCATCAGCAGTGAGAACTATTTGATTATTAGTGGACGTGATGTTCATCAGCACTGTGAAACAATAATTATAGATTTAAATTATACACTTATTGTAATTTAGGATTATTTATGATTGTTCTTATAGTGTGTGGAAAAAGTCTTCCTAAAGCTTATACCCATAATTTAGTTTTGTTTGTCTTACAATTTTGTATGTCCTTCGTATTGGTCACTGGAAGTGCCTACATGTTTCTTGTCTATGGCTGCCTCCTCGAGAAACTCCTCTGCTATTGGCGAGTGATAATTCTTGTTCCCCTTCTATACAAGTTTCTTTTATTAAATTTTATGTTTTATTCTTGTTCCCTTTAACAACTCTAAACCCTAACCTATTCTTTAGCCTTTACCAATATCAAGATTTAAAAAATAAAAATAAAAAAATTTATGAAAAAAATCGAACCGGACTTAAACTAAACCGAAAAAAACCGAAGAAAAACCGAACCGAACCCACCCCTATAGCCAAACACATACATGACTATCACGCCCAAACTTTCAAATGTGACTTCACCACCAAAATATAATAGAGGAATGTGACTTGAAATGTTAGAGGAGTCGGCTGTGGTGCCCCTTATATTTTTTCCATACAGAATTTGATCAGCAACAATGCACGAACCAATTGAGGAATAAAATAATAGGGTTTTCCATACATCAGAAATCTTGGGACTTCGAAGATTACAAAACCGTAATCAACGCCTTCTGAATTATAAGACATAATTAATTGCATTAGTATTATCCTTCGTTGTTTAATTAAGGACCCATTACCGCACAAAAAGATAAAGGTTAAGCATCAAACCCAAATTATATTAAGGATTAAGCATCAGCACTGTATTGCTGAATTTTGAGCAAAACAAAAGGACATGGCCACAAACTTAGACCTGGCAGAGGAAGAGCGATAGAAGGTTATCATCCGCATTGCAACCTATCAATAGCAACTCCTCTCTAGCTACAACAAGTGGGCTAAAATCTAGTAGTTCCAACCAAGAGACTTAGTCCTTATAAAAGCCTTCATCACTGCCCGACAAGAAGGCTCCAAAAAGATGGCTCCCATCTGGGAAGGTCTGTACAAATCAGCCAAGTAAGCGGAAGGGGCAGCTACACCCTCACCACCATGAACAATCAAGAAATCGACAAGCAGTGGAATGCCTACAACCTGAGAAAGTACTACGTGTGACTTCCCACCATTCCTTGGACCCCGTTCAAGACGAAAAAGTTCGAAGACTCAAGCAGCTTGACGACCAAAACCTCGCATGCTGAGGATTATCAGTTGTTATGTTATTACTGCCTACGAGCAAAGTTAATAAATTTCTCTATTCTCAATGAAGATTGAAGGAATTATTCACAAGCCTGGGCTGAGTGCAAAAACAAACTAACCATCCCTGTGATAAGCAGAAGACGTCTTATGCCCTGCAGACATGGCGTGTATTCTTGAATAAGGAGAGGCTAAGCTAATCCGGAATATCCAGACGTGGACGGGTGGCACGACTGCTCAATTCGCTCTAAATGTAGCGACTACCTGAGCAGGATGACTCCCATAATTGTCCAAGATAGTCCGTCCCCTGGAATAGACTTAGCCGACTAAAGGATTCAATTCCGGGGGATCCTGGGTCTCTAATAGGAAGAGACGCTAAGTGCAAGACACCTGCGCATGAAAGAGTTAGCATGACAAGATGGCCCATCCTCGATGTGCAAGTCTTCATAAACGTAGCTTGGTTTTAAAGTGTTGTAATACTAGTCAAGCGACCTATGAAATCAAGTTACAACTTAGAAGGATATGGCCTCTAAGGCGAGATTTCACCTACACCTCACGCCTAAAACGCCTCTGAGAGCCAAAGATGACGGTTGAAGTGGTCACATGGGTCGTCTACTTTTATAAGTAAGACGCTTGTCCAACGACCTAAGGGCTAGCAGCCCAAGGCAATCCGTAAGCCGAGACTTACACCTGTTATGACTACATAGACTTGTCTGCTTACTTAAAAGAAGCACTTCCGATCGACGGTCTACGGTTTAAGTTTTGCTAGGACAAAAATGAGGTATGACTATAGCAGCTGCACGGACCTCCTCTACTTTCTACGACGAGCATGAGCCCAGCTGACAGCTCTATAAGTTAAAAATCTCGCAAGATGCCCTAGGAGGGCCAAAGCTTAAGAAACAACTCCAAGTCAAGGTACGACTATAGCAGCTAAACAGGCCTCATCTACTTTCTACGCGAAGCATAAGTCCGGCCGACAGCTCTATAAGTTAAAAATCTCACAACATCCCCCAAGAGGGCCAAAGCTCAAGGAGCAACTCAAAAATGAGGTACGACTATAGCAGCTACGCGGACCTCCTCTGCTTTCTATGAGAAGAATAAGTCCGACCGACGACTCTATAAGTTAAAAACCTAGAAACATGCCCAAGAAGGCCAAGGCTCAAGAAGCCACTCGAAAGCTGAAATGAAACCATAGTGGCTACTGTTGGAAGTATGCCCACAAAGCCACTCATTTGATGTAATAGCTTTTGGAGTACTTATTGTGTTAAACTTTTATATGTTTAATGAAGGGCCAAGCTAATCACTATTTATTGTATTATGAGTTTAAGCAATAAGGGAATCCAAGGAATGTATTTAACCTAAGAGAGAATTGATCTAAGTTAGATTAATGAGACCTTTCTCTTATGTTCATTCCTAAAATGTTCTTTGCCATAGGATTGCCAATTAGGCATTGACAATCCACTAAGGTTAGTATATGCTATGTTAACTCAAGCGTGAGTATGACTGGTCTTAAGTCATTTAGTGTTGGACACTGAGACAAACACATAGGTGCTCAAAAGGTAATTGAGTACACTGAACCATAATCAAAAGAAAGTTCGAACATACATGACATGTAAGAACTCGTAAGTTGCAATATGCAAAGTAGTCCTTTGACCTGAGGCATCATAGATGTCTAACGATTAGGTCCCTGATCTTTGATCATGTCAAAGGCATTCCATCAAGAGTGGCCACGACATTGTTGGGGTCAAGCTATCTAGTCATGTAGGCATATGAATACACAACAAGGGATCTCTAACCTTCCATGGTGGAAGAAGAATACTCTGAGATATGATTCGAGAGTCTTTGGCAAACGCATACGAATATGACTTAGGAAGTATATTCCAAATCATATTTAATTGAATCATATAAAGAAGTATCACATTGGCTAGTAGACATGAAACAAACTATCACTTAAACAATGTGGTCAAGAGTATTGCATTAGAGAAATACCGTATTGCGTTGTAGTTGTAACTGGATAAGTTCTCCAACACTTCTACTTAGCTTAGGTAGCCATGACATACTGCTAGGTGTCACTCATGGTTTGTGAAAGCCCTAAAGATTAGCAAACACTAATCTTCATCAAATGTAGAATTGAAATGTTGTTTCAATTCACAATCGATCGTTAAGAGTAACAATCACCCACTGCCTCACTAAATGGAACCTAATGGGTTGTACACCGAGTAAGGATGAATGTGAAGATATAAAAAAGATGGATAAGAAATTAAATGGTTTAATTGAGAATTGTCAAGATTAATTAATTATACGAAAGGTTCATGTTAGGCCTTTTAAGATAGTTTCGAGTTTCGGGTTTTGGGGCCCAAAAAGGTTTTTGGTCCATAAGGCCCATTGAGTTTATGTTGTGTGACAACTAAAACTAAATGGAAAAATAGCCCAAAAGCAAAGCTAAAACCGGCCACTTAGGGAGAGTGAGTTGATTGACTTATTACAAGTTTGCCACTCATTTGTGAGGTGGTATAAAGGTAACTTTATAGCCATTCCCTCATTAGGGTTTTCTTGAGGCAAAGAAGATAAGCCTTTTCTCTCTTTTTCTCTAAATAGGCTGGCCACTTAGGGGAAAAATGGCTAGCAATCTTTTCTTTCTCTAAGTCATCCATTTCATCTTCACCCCTCATCCTTGGTGTGGAGACTTAGAGACACTAAACCTTTGGGGTTCTTGGAGATCCTTTCCTTACATCCTCAAGGAGAAAAGGAGTATCAAAAGGAAGAAAATCACAAGGAAGATCTAAGGAGCTAGGAGGTGACTTGAAGGCCTTCCACTTGGGTGAATCCCTTGTGTAAACAAGGATGAGCTTCAAGGGTAATGAATCTCAAAATCCTTTCTTCTCTTCAATGTTGTTAAAGAGTCTTATGGTTCACCATTCACTAGGCTTTGAAATTCATGGGTTTTAGAATTGTTTCTTAATGCATGCCTACTTTAAAGTGTTATTAGTTTGATTACGTGTTCAAATATTCTCACATGTTCTTAGCTAGGACAAAATTTGTCCCTCAGCTATGCGGACTCCTCAGCCTTCTACGAGAAGCACGTGTCTGGCCGCCAGCTCTGTAAGTTAAAAATTTTGCAATACGCCCCGGGAGGACTATAGCTCGTGAAGCCATCCAAAGCCGAGATTCATAACTTCCAACAAGTTCGGTCTTCGAGTCTATAAGTTAGAAATCTCGCATTTTTTTTCCTCTTGCAAGTAAAGATGTAGAAGCCTCGAAGACAAAACTAACACCTAAGTGGCGACATGGGATCAGCTACTTTAATGAGGCAGCTGACCCAGCCAACCATCATGGGATAAAGTTATGCAAAACACACAGCGAAATAGAAAAATGAAGCAAAACAAGGAAAGCTGTTTATTAAGTTTCTAGCAAATTGATAAACTTGCTCGAAGGCCAACAAAGTACAAATAAAGCAGAACAAAATGGAAAAGAAGAAAATTCCTAAGTTTAAGCAAAAAGACTACTCATTGGCAACTTGCACAACCACTGGTTCCTCGACTACCAAGCCTTCAACAACCGCACCGCTCCTAGAAGCCAAAGCTTCCATCATCTCATCCTCAACCACCCATGCCTAGACTGTCTGACCCTCAGCTGCTCCACCAAAGGCAACCTCAAACAAGAAATCAAGTAAGTTAACTGGAGAAATGGAAAAAGTCTCGAAATGCTTCTCGGAAAACTCATAATCCGACGACCTGCCCTAAAGATGGTCTATATAGCCAAGCTTGTAGAAATCGGCCTGACAAGAAGCAAGTGCCACTTCGTGACTGGCTTTCTCATTCTTCAGCTGCATATTCTCTTCAACAAGCCTAGTGTGAGCACCCTTCAGCTTATCCAGTTCGTTCCTCAGGTTCTTGCTAGCAGACAACATACCTAGCATATCCACTTCCTTAAACTCAACCTTACTAGCAACCTCCTTGAGACAAGACATTTTAGCATGCATGAAAACAAGCTTTTTGTCCTTGGTGAAACAAGAAGATTGTAGCTCCGAATTGACATGCTCAAGGTCCTCGACTACCGGAGAAACATGACTGACTTCCTTCTCTGCAGCTTCTAACGTCGCCTGAGTCATACTAAGCCTAGTTTTGAAGTCGATGACCTCTTGATGAGCGATCTCCAACTGCATAGAAGTGAGGGCAAAGACATCAGACCTCTTTAAAATGGTGAGTTCAGATTCGAGCTTCTCGATCTTTTCAGAAGTTGAGCCATCAATGCCACTTCAGCCTCCTTAGCGCATTTGATAGCATCCTGATTAACGCGCATAGACTCAGCTGCCAGGATCAAGGTCTTATGCATTGTGGCAATCAGGGAGGACCACATTGAGTAGGTAGAACGCTTTGCAAAAAAGTATACGCGGATGACAATTTTCCCGACACTATCAAAGAACTTGGCATATGCATCAACGTCCTCAAGCTGGTCAGCCTTTAGCAATGCACAAACCTTGGGAAACTCACCAGCCCCAAACTCGATGGATCTCTCATAACTACCCGTGCGAGCAGACTTCCCCTTCTAGCAGATGAGTCAGTCACGACAGAAAGAGGAACAGGCCCAAACGCCACCTTAGCAGTAGAATCCACATTCTTGCTCTTCATAGCAGTGAGCCTCTCAGAAGCCAAACCAGACTTAGTTCTCGATGGATGCTTCGATACAAACCTGGATACCAGGGGCGCCACTGAACCCTTCTGCTTAGCAAGTATTTCAACAATGGATGTGGTCCCTTTCGAAGCAGCAGGTTTTACAAGCTCAGGCTCAACAGACTTTTTCGTCCCCTTTGGAAAAGTTAGGTTAATGACGAGCTTCTCAGTAGCAGACGAGCCCTCACAAGCAGTAAAAGAAGTAATCAGCTTCTTCTCGACCAAAGGCTCACAAGCAGGTAAGGAAGATCTCTTCTTTCTATCCTCATTGGTAACAAGCTATATAGCAACGATTAAACGAGCAAGTGCCTCATCCTTTATCCGCTTTATCTCCTTCTTCGAAGGCAACCCACCTTTCTCTTGACAAAAAGGGCTGAGCAGCCAGAGCCACTTATGGTACTTAGCAGGATGCCGAAGGCAATGTGCACTTTCTTCATATCTACCGAAGTCCTTAGAGTCAAGCCAAACTCTGAATCTACAAAAAGTGAGAATGACAATCAATAAACTGAAGTCATAAAGTAGCTCAATAAAAATTCAAGCACGCCAGGAATGAAGCAATTCGCTTACCACTAATAAAATCAGTCGGGACACACAGCTCTGGAAAAGAGTTAGACCCCCACTAATCTCGCCTGCAAGAGTCCGTGCCCAGTGGCCTTGAAGGCCCAGCCCGAGCTAGCCTCTCATTCCCTTTCTCTTTCCCCCAACTTCCATCGAGCCCGAGAATAGTACCGCGCCCCTGCACCCTTAGCCTATGCCGAGCCATAACTTGGCCAATGCCAGCCGCACACCGAGCCCAGCTCGAGCTGTCAGCACCTCGGCCTAAGCCGAGCTGACCCATGCTGCGCCACCAAGCAGCCCCGTGACTCCCTTGTCGTGTGTCACCCACATCCACCGCTCCATTTGGGCCAATTTTTCAAGTCCCAAGACTACCAAAAAATTCAAGAAGAAGAGAATTCAAATTTTTCTTACCTTAGTGCAACACAAAGAAGAACAACAACAATGAGAAATGACTCTTTGCCAAGGCAAAAGAAGAAGAAAACTAAGGGAGAGAGAAGAAAATTTTCCTCTGGCTTCTCTTCCTTGTTGGAATGATGATTGTTCTCAAAATTTATTTAATCCCCTGCTTAAGGCAGAATTAAATAGGTATTCGGGGCAATTAGTTTCTTTTTCCTATAAGAAGTCAATCTCTAAATCAAGAAAGGAGATCAAGTTCAAATTGGGAAACAACTCTACAAGCCCAAGTAGCTTGGGATTTCTACACACACTATCCTTTTCATACGTGCAACCCAGTAGGTGTAGGGGCAATTTTGGAGCCGAAAATAATCCCAAAAATTCTAGAGGCGACACGTAGACTTTTATTCAAGAAAGACAAGATTACCCTCAATAAATAGACAGGCTTTTCAGATGCTCCCACCAAAGATGTTAATTGTTTTGCAGGTGCTTTTTCGTCAAGACTAAAGACGACGGAAATTTGCATCGACACCAGCCATGCAGCCAAGATAACTCGCTTTGAAGATGTCCTAGCAAACAGTGAAAATGCCCTTCTTACTGTAGTAGCTCATCAACCTGTTTCGGTTGCCATTGATGCTAGTGGTTCCGACTTCTAGTTCTATACAAATGGTGTATTTACTTGAACCTATGGAACGAGCCTTAACCATGGTGTTACCGTTGTTGGTTATGGCGTGAGGGAGGATAAGACTAAGTATTGGCTAATGAAGGACTCATGGGGTGCAGAATGGGGTAAAGCTGGATACTTAAGAATGCAGAGAGATGCTGCAGCAGCGGAATGACTTTGTGGCATTATTATAGCTGCCTCTTACCCCACAGCTTAGTTAATTTTACAATCAACAATTAACTTAATATGCCTACTATATATGCGTAGTAGGTACTATGAAATCTAGGAAACTCCTATGTGTAAAATACTTTCCATGCTTTAATAAACTGTTAACAGCTAATTAAATCATTCAAGTTCGATCAATGTGACAGTTTATTCTTATCATTTAAAGAATATATCCCAGCAATCGCAATGTTCTAGATGGATTTTGAGCAGCCATACACTAGGGCAATTCAAATTCTTCTAAATTACAAGGAGGAAGATAGTCGGAACTTGGAATGCAGTGGGTTTAAGATAAAGGCCAATCCATAAGATAAATCCACCAATTTTTGTGAAGTCACAAATTTTGGTCTCCACATTTGTAGAGTAAGATGCTCTTATCATATCATTTTCACTGCATCACAAGATTTTTGGTTCTACAACAATCTTACCAAATGATCGTAACATCACTGAATTCAATTGTGTTATCAAATCTTTGTTTACGTACATGATAGAATAGCTACCTAGTTAGGATTCCTTGCTATGATTTCATCGCTTTAATTTTGTTCTTCGTAATGGCTTGACTTAGAGCATTATCGATTATTCCCTTTTTATGTATTCTCAAGCTGGTGTGTTCATGATGCTCCTGCTATGCTAAAAAATAATGCATTGTCTCTTGTTCGAGTAGTATCATCCTTGTGCTTGTTCTTAGACCTTGTGTTGTCTTCTCTGATTTTCCCAAGTTTATGTCAATATTATGTATTCTGTAATGTAAGCACCATTTACGTGACTGCCAACTTGTTATTTCATATATGCCCACACTCAACATATTAACTTTGATTATCATTTTGTTTGTGAGTGAACCCAATTGGGTTCTCATCCCGTTCATTACTTACCATCTGTCGATTACCCAACTAACATTCTCACCAAGGGACTATACAAGTATCACTTGTATTCTTATTCGATCCAAAATTGTCTTTTCGTGATCGTCGTGGGGGGAATACACCCTTATTAGGATTCCTTGTTATGCAAGTACTTGTAAACGAATTGTATTACGTTTTTTTCTCTTCAAGGAACGTGTTAATTTCTTGATGCCCCAAGAGCTTTTGTTGTAACAACCAGTCCCAAAATTTTACAAATTTTATAACGACAAGGGCAATTTTGTAATTTCTCACTTTGTTTGGGATTTTTTTTTTAAATGTTGTTTTTGGAGGATCTTGTTTGGCGTCTCCTCAAGCAGATTCTTAGGGTACCTTGTAACCCAACGAGGAATCGAAGCTTACCCATGGCAGATCAGAGCAATCCTGGACATAAAGTCTCCCACAACTTTGAAAGAGATCCAAAGTCTGACCAGATGAGCAGCCGTACTCAATCGTTTCCTCTCACAACCCACCAACCGATGCAAGCCTTTCTTCAAGGTAATCAAAAGGGCATAGAAAGACAAATGGGACGATGAGTATGAGAAAGCATTTCAATACCTGAAGTAGTACATGACATCACCTCCATTACTATCCAAGCCGGGAGCAGCGGAGAACTTATACATCTATCTCGCGGTATGAGAAGTAGCAGTGAGCTCCGCCTTCATACGAGAAGAGCTAAGGGCCCAACTGCCTGTATTCTATACATCGAAAGCTCTCCTTAACGCAGAAACTAGATACTAGAAGATTGAAAAGCTAATTTTGGTGCTAGTTGTTACAACTCGAAAGCTCAGACCTTACTTTCAAGGGCATTCGATCATTGTCATCACCTATTACCCACTGCGATCAGTTTTGCATAGTTCAGACACTTCTCAGCGATTGATGAATTTGGCGTTGAAATTTGGCCAATACATCTTAGCATACAAACCCCGCACAGCAATAAAGGCCCAAGCATTGGCGAACTTCGTAGCAAAATTCAACCCAAGCTTGAAGGATGTAGCAAAACAGCCCAAAAGTGCCCCAGAGGTAGTCGAGCACGTTGTAGCCGCATCGACCCCACCTGCAAGGGATTTCTGGAGTTTGCATATCGATGCATCATCCAACTACCAAGGATTGGGAGTAGGCCTATTTCCTACTACCTCAGACGATTCGATGCTCGAGCATGCGATCACCCTAAGCTTAAAGGCGTCAAACAACGAAGCAGAGTATGAAGCCCTACTAGCAGGTCTCCGATTGGCAAAAGACCTAGCTATGAAGAAGTTCAAGATCTATTTTAATTCCCAGCTGATCACCAACCAAACCTCAGGGGGGTACGCAGCGAAGCATCCAAGGACGGCCCGATACCTCAAGAAGGTACGAGAGTAGCTAGTGATGTTCTAGGCGTACACACTCACTCAGTTCCATAAGCAAAAAATGCCCCCACAAACGCACTAGCAAGTTTAGGCTCTACCTTAGACCATCAGCTCAGGTGCTCCATCCAAATTGAGTATTTAGAAAAACCGAGCATAGATGAGCAACCATCAATTAAGATGGCGCAGATCAACACAACTTCGAGTTTGCAAGATCCCATCATCAACTACAGAGTCATTGGAACTCTCCCCGTAGATAGACTGGAGTCCAGAAAGCTCCAGATGAAGGTTGCACACTACTACATATGGAATAGCATGGTCGTTCATCAATCCTTCTCAGAACCACAGCTCTGCTGCTTATGGCCTCCTGACGACTTGAAAATTCTTAGCTCAATCCACAAAGGTGTCTGTGGAAACCACTCTGGAGGCCGTTCCCTAGTGTAAAAAGCTCTTAACCCTAGCTACTACTGACCAACCATGCATCAAGACGCCAATGAGTATATACAAAGGTGCGACAGCTGCCAACGCTTCAAACATGTGCCCGCACTACCTGCCAACGAACTCCACCTACATATGAGCCCTTAGTCATACATGTAGTGGACGATTGACCTGGTAGGACCAATGCCACCTGCCACTAGGGGTAGAGGCATGATGATCATAGCAACCAACTACTTCACCAAATGGGTCAAAATCGAACCCATAACTACGACTACCCAGATGGACATAGAGCGCTTCATATGGAAGAACATCATTTACCACTTCAGCATCCCACACTCCATCATCACCGACAATGCTCCCCAGTTCGTGGGCAAAGACTTGGCAGATTTCTTTGAAAAATATGGCATCAAGCAGCACATGTCCACATCCTGGTATCCGCAGGGCAATAAACAGGCCGAGGCATCCAACAAGACCATCTCAACTGCCTCAAGAAGTCCCTCTCAGACAAGAAGGGTAAGTGGCCAGACAAGCTTCCCGGTGTTCTGTGGGCATATCGCACCACCAAGAGACGAGCAACCGGAAAAACTTTGTTCTCCTTGGCGTATGGCTCTCCCAACTTCATGATGCCAAGCATCAGCATTATACTGCCAAATTTGGAGCAGAACGAGAATGAGATGGCTATAAATTTAGACCTGGCAGAGGAAGAGCATGAGAAGTTTATCACCTGCATTGCAGTCTATCAGTAACGGCTCATCCACAGCTACAACAAGAGGGCGAAAATCTCGTAGTTTAAACCAGGAGACTTAGTCCTCATAAAAGCTTTCATCACTACCTATCGAGAAGGCTCGAAAAAAATGGCTCACATCTAGAAAGGTTCGTACAAGATCAGCCGAGTCAATGGAAATGACAGCTACACCCTCACCACTATGAGCGACAAAGAAATCGAAAAGCAGTAGAATGCCTACAATCTGAGAAAGTACTATGTATGACCTCCCACCATTCCTTGGACCCCGTTCAAGACAAATAAAGTTTGAAAACTCAAACAGCTCGATGAATAAGACCTCGCATGCCAAAGATTATCGGTTGTTATGCCATTACTACCTACCAGCAAAGTTAATAAATTTCTCTATTTTCAATGAAGATTGAAGGAATTATTCATAAGCCTGAGTCGAATGCATAAATAAGCTAACCACCCCTATGACAAGCAGAAGACGCCACTGCCCCTGCAGACATGGCATGTGCTCTCCAATTATCAGAGGGTAAACTATTCCAGGATATCCAGACATGGATGGGTTATATGACTACTTAGTTTCCCCTGAATGCAATGATTACCTAAGCCGAACAACTCCTAGAATTGGCCACAATGGTCCTTCTCTTAGAAGAAACTTAGTCGATTGAAGGATTCAATTCCACGGGATCCCGGGTCTCTAACCGAAAGAGACACTAAATGCAGGATTCCTTCCCATGAAAGAATTTGCTTGACTAGATGGTCTGTCTTCAACGTGCAAGTCTTCATGAACATAGCTTGGTTTTAAAGTGTTGCAATACTAGTTAAGCGACTTGCAGAATCAAGTTACAACTAGGAAGGATATGGCCTCTGAAGCGCGATTCTACCTACACCTTACGCCTAAAACACCTCTGAGAGCCAGGGATGACACTTGAAGTGATTACGCGGGTCCTCTATTTTTGTAAGTAAAACGCCCGACCAACGACCCAACGGCTGGCAACCTAAGGCAATCCGTAAGCTGAGACTTATACCTGCTATGACTACACAGACCTATCTGCTTATTTAAAAGAAACATTTTCGGCCGACGATCTAGGTTTAAGTTTTGCAGGAGCTAAAGTTGAAGTACAACTATAGCAGCTACGCTGATCTCGTCTGCTTTCTACGAGAAGCAAGTGTCCGGCCACTAGCTTTATAAGTTAAAAACTTCGTAACATACCCTGGGAGGGCCAAAGCTCGAGAACCCACTAAAGCCAAAGTATGACTGTAGCAACTACGCGGATTTCCTCTGCTTTTTGCAAGAAGCAAGTGTCCAGTCGCCAGCTCTCTAAGTTAAAAACTTCACAACATGCCCCATGAGGGCCAAAGTTTGTGAAGCCTATAAAGCCAAGATTCACAACTATTGTAGCTACACAGAGGAGTTTGGCCGCTGGCTCTACAAGTTAGAAATCTTGTATTTTTTCCTTTTGCAGGTAAAGCTCCCTGAGCCCCAACACTAAAACCTAAGTGATGACATGAGAACAACTGCTTCATTAAGGCAACTTACCCAACCGACCGTCCTAAGATAAAGTTTTGCAAAAGATATGGCAAAATAAAAGGATAAAGCAAAGCAAGGAAAGCTATTTATTAAATTTCTAGCAAATTGATAAACCTGTTTGAAGGCCAACAAGGTTCAAATAAAAGCAGAACAAAAAGGAAAATAAGAAAGTTCCTATGTCTAAACAAAAAGACTACTCATCAGTAGCCTGCACAACCACTGGTCCTTCGACTGCCACGCCTTCAACAGCCGCATCACTCTTAGCAGCCAAAGCTTCCACTAGCTCATCCCCAGCCGCCCCTGCCTGGACTGCCTGACCCTCAGCTATTCCACCAAAGGCAGCCTCAAACGAGAAATCAAGTAAATCAACTGGAATAATAGAGAAAGTGTTGAAGTCATTCTCAGAAAACTCATAGTCTGACAGCCTACCCTGAAGATGGTCTACATAGCCAAGCTTGTAGAAATTGGACTGACAAGAAGCAAATGCCACTTCGTGACCGGTTTTCTCATTCTTCAGCTACACATTCTCCTCAATAAGCCCAATGTAAGCACCCTGCAGCTAATCCAGCTCATTTTTCATGTTCTTGTTAGCAGACAACGTACCTTGCAGATCCACTTCTTTGGACACAAGTTTATTGGCAACATCCTTGATATGAAACACTTCATCATGCATGAAGACAAGCTCCTCATCCTGGGCATGCTTAAGGTCTTTGACCATCGGTGAAACACGACTGACTTCCTTCTCTACAGCTTCCACTATCGCCTGAGTTGCACTAAGCTTAGCCTTCAAGTGGGCGACCTCTTGATGAACGGTCTCCAGCTGCATAGAAGTGGGAGGAAAGACATCAGACCCCTTTAAAATGGCAAGTTCAGATTTGAGCTTCTCATTTTTTTCATCATCTGAGCGAAGCTGAGCCATCAACGGCACTTCGACCTCCTTAACACACTTGATAGCATCCTGATCAACGCGCATTAACTCAGCTACCAGGATGAAAGTCTTATGCATTGTAGCAATCAAGGAGGACCACCTCGAGTAGGCAGAATGCTTCGTCAAAGAGTTTAAGTGGATGACAACTTTTTCAACACTATCAACAAACTTGGCTCATGCATCAACATCCTCAAGCAGGTTAACTTTCAGCAGCACACAAACCTTGGGAAACTCTCTAGCCTCAGACTTAGTGGATTTCTCACAACTACACGTGCAAGCAGATTTCTCTTTATTAGCAAATGAACCAGTCGCAGCAAAAGGAGGAACAGACCTAGGCATCACCTTTGCAGCAGAATCCATCTTTCTGCTTTTCATAGCGAAGAGCCTCTCAGAAGCCGAGCCAGACTTAGCTTCCAACGCACGCTTCGACATGAACCCAGACACTGGACACACCACCGAACCTTTCTTGTCACATCCCGACCCGGGGTGGACCACTTCCCGGGCCCACTCCACCATCGTAGCACGATATTGTCCGCTTTGGGCCCCGACCACGCCCTCACAGTTTTATTTATGGGAACTCACGAGCAACTTCCCAGTGGGTTACCCATCATGGGAGTGCTCAAGCCCCCTTCTCGCTTAACTTCGGAGTTCCGATGGAACCCGAAGCCAGTGAGCTCCC